>JAQQST010000586.1:0-15059 GCA_028646485.1 Cryptoprocta ferox
ATATCCTGGGAGATGCTCTGTGCTGGACTAACTCCACAGTCTGAGAACTGGCTGAGAAGTATCTTTTTTTCTTAAATTCTATAGGGATAAAGGAGTGGACATACACCAATTAAAGTGCAACCAAGTAAATACACCAGGTAAAACATCTACAGAATAGTGAAAAATCAGATTTTTCTTGGGATAACACTTGGGATAACCCAGAGTTCTAAGAATAGTGTTTCTAGAATCCAGATTCCTAAAATGGTTCATTACAGTATTCTCCTTTAAGGAGAAAACACACACACACACACACACACACACACACACGCTTAAATGACAAATGCTGTTAGCATTGATATTGCCATCTAGTTGACAGAAAACATGAGTGAAATAACCCCTAGTGATGTTCCCGTGGTTCCTTGGCATTAGCAGTGACGACAGGCATAAATGCTTAGTTTTGTTGAGGAATTTGGTACATGGGATTTGGCAGATTTACAGAAAGCACTTACTGAATATGTAGTAACAAGTTAATAGTGGGGGGGGACTCTAAATAATAAGACCATACTCAGAATCAAAGTCTCAGCTTGGGTGGTCTCATATGATTATCACACCACTATTCCTTAAAAATCTTCAAACCTGGTGGCTATTTAGTCTCTTGGTCACCTGTTATTTGCAGTGTCTTGATAACTGGTTATTTGCAGGACTTTTCAGTTATTAACATCACTATGATAGAACTCAGACTCTGTTCAAAGATGTAATACTAACTTTAAGCAGACATTTGCAATGGCAGGTTGAAATTCACAAACATTCTTTACCTCCACAGTTCCAAGATTTTGACAGGAGATTTGAAATTGGGTAATTAAAGAGCATTTGAAACTAACTTCTTATAATCAAGCACATCAACTGTGTTTTGATCTCAATCTTTTTAAGTCATAGTGTTTTCCTTTTTTTTAGGGTTCTATTGAAACCCTTTAAAACGAAACAATATGGAAATCCTCCACATGCAAAAACAAACATTTCCTTCCATCTAGTTGAGTTCCCAACCTCTTATTTCCCAGTATTATTTTCAGGTACAACATAGAAATCAGAAGGTAGATCTAAGACCTCAAAATTGGGTGTGGTATAAGGCTAAATATTACTAGTGCTTATAGGAAGCCAACTTTAAAAAAATTACAAAAGAATCTTGTTTTCCTAATGGCAAGTCAAAAATATTTGGGTTTCTTTTAAGGGATTTTAGGTGTGTTTCCAGGCCCTTACTTTTACTCTCTCTTCTTTGCCAACTTTTATCAAGGAAAGAGGGTGGCAAAAATGTTAACTCTTTTGTGGATTGAGGAGAAAAAACACTGACAAAAATATGTCCATATAAGTAACATATACAGACCCAAAGTTCCCACTCCCTACATACCTACTTTGTACATTTAGTTCCTTCTCTCCCTATTCCTTCAACACCATCCAAGGAAAAAGTTCTGTAAATGGATTGTTAAGAAAAGCAGTTACCATGGAAGAAATTTTCCATTAAAAGACATAATGTGAGAGAGAAGACACAATGTGTTAGGAGAAAGATATGTATGACTTCACATTACTCAAGACAAAATGACACAGATAACAGCCGTTTGTGACGGATGAGGGCAAGGCTCCCAGGAGTTTGGAAATAACAGATACTAAAGAAGATAAGAGATTTTAATATAATCATTGTAGTTTATGTTCTTGGACTCCCCTATATTTTTGTGAGTGCTGCAAGGAAATATTGAAGTTCCCATCTGTACTCTGCTTATTTAAACTCCAACCTTGCCCTTGGAGTGGAGGGAAAGGTTGTATATGAGGTACTGAGTGAAAGTCAGTGGAGATGAATGTGAAAGAAATGAAGAAATGACAAACCTCCAGTAAGTTTAGTTGTACCAGAGAGGTATCTTTAATATAGAGGTTTATATAATGTACACTAAAGTAAATTCTTAGATATTTTTAGTCACTGGAACTTTATCCATTTCAATACTGGCATTTCATTCTATGAGTATCCATTTTATTCCAAGTGAATGAGACGTAAAGATGAATTTATGAATTTCTAGGTATATGCCTTTATTTCCAAACTCTGTATCATTAATAGAATACTACATTTCTGCTTCCTTCCAGAAACCATATTCAGGAAGCATCCTGATATTTAGTTAATATACCCCAAGAGCTTCTATGGATGTATGGCTCAAATTTCTGAGTCAAAAAAATCCCTTTTCCAGCAGTCCTTTTTATCTGTCCCCAATAGTATACAGTGTTTCCAGATGGTAAGTTGTATTCTGATGTAGAGCATACACGGTCTATCACTTCTTTCTTTACATTCTTCTTGTAAGAGCTACAATTCTTCATAGAGCAAAGTTGTTTCTTCTATAGGGTACTGAACACAGGAAATGGGAAAACAAATCAAAAGTGAATGTCCTGATGTAAATAAGAGATTCCAGTAAATTCAGAGTTTTTAGATTCATATTAGGAGAATTAGTCACCACACCCTAATACCAGTCACCAGAAAAATTAGATAATGTCATAGATGTTTTTTAAAGGAAATAATTCATCCATAGGTTACTGTGTGTGTGTGTGTGTGTGTGTGTGTGTGTGTGTGTGTGTTCATGGTTTAAAGTAAGGACGTATTTTTATTTTTCTGCTTAGGATGAGCCAGTGCATGCTTGAGATAATTGTCTAGAATAGTGGCTAAGAGCATGGACACTGAATCCAAACTGCCTGAGTTGAAATCCCTTCTTGGGAATCACAAAGTGATCTAATCTCTCTGTGCCTCTGCCTCAGTTTTGTCATCTGTAGAATGATGCTAAAAAATATTACCTACTTCACTTGTTTGTTATGAGCTTGAGTCTATATGTATTTCAATATTTGGAGCAGTGCTAGAACATAGTAAGCATCCAATAAACACTGGTTGTTGTTGTTGTTGGTCTTGTTATTGTTATATGTCAACAATGTTTTTTAAATAATCTATTATATCATAACTGTTATAGTAGCTAATTTTTTATCAATTTCACACATGTACATAGACATGTGTCTATTCTAATTGTCTATTTGTTCCTATGCTAGTGCTAGAGTAATTTAATTATTACATATTTATAATAAACATTTATATCTTAAGCGTTAGTTTTTCGTTTTTGCTTTACTTTTCCATACTGTTTTAGATATTCACTATCTAAATCTTATACCTTGGGTTTTTATTTGAATTGCATTAAATTTATAGAGTAGATTGGGAAGAAATGTTACCTTTACAATGCTGTCTTTCCATTCAGAAACACAGTACATCTCTCCATTCATTCAGATCTTCTTTTGTGTTCTCTAGTAGCATATATAACTATTTCTCTATAAAAGTCTTCCTCATTTTTGTTAGACTTATTACCATTGTGTACGGTTTTGTATTTTCTGTTGAATAATTACTGGTGAAGAGGAAAGCTATTGATTTTTTAAATTGTAATGTGCTACTATTTCAAATGAATTTTGTGCAATTTTATTACTGTCAACATTTTTATTATTGGCTATTGAATTTATCAAATACTTTTTTATACATTTATCAAGATGATCATATGATTGATTTCCTTTATTCTGTTAGCATGATGAATTAGATAAATTTTCTAATGTTAAATCCATTTTTAATAGTGGCTGATTTTGTATCCAGCCATCTTGCTAAATTTTTACTAGTTCTAATAGTTTTCTACTGATTCTTATATTTTACATAAATAATTATATCAATTTCCTTTCGAACCCTCATACCTCATTCACTTTGATTTTTCTATTGCAATGTGTGATCTCCAGTATTATAATGAATATTAAATATAAAACTAAAAAAAAAAGAATATTTTTACATTAAAAGTGTAAAAGAATATTTTTGCAGAATCAGGGAAGGATCCTAAGTAAGATATAAAAGCAGAAACCATGAAGGAGAAGTTTGATGGATTTGATTATATCTGGTGACAGATCCAGAGAAAATATTTGCACTTGGCAAAAAATGTATAGACTATACAAGGATCTCCAGCAAATCAGCAAGAATAAAAATGAGAAACCCAATAGTAAAACTGGCAGAGAATATAAATATGCAATAGATAGAAAACGTAAGTGCCTGATATACAAATAAAGAAATACTCAGTCTTATTGGCAGAGAAATATTAAACTGTTTTAAAACAAAAATGAAATAGTATTTCCTACCCACAATTTTGGCAAAAATAAAATGTTGGGCAGTATCAAAGTCTGGACTACAATGTAGGGAGGTTAAATCTTCATGTAGGCATGTTTACTGGTATAGCCATACTGAAGAGAAAATTGGGAATAATTACAAAAATGACTATGTATTTATTCTGTACCTAGTAATATACTATAACCATCCTCTAATATAACTATCATGTCTCCCAACCCCAATAAAAACTGGCAAATACATATATAAAGAATGTTCTACAGCATTGTGCTAGTTAGAAACAAACTATTAATAAGGCAAAGAGATAAAATACATAGAATCAAAAAGAATGAACTTGTTCCACATATGTTGACACAGATAGATTTCAAAAACATAATGTTGAGTGAAAAAGTAACAGAAGGTATATCAGAAAAGACCCTTTTTGTAAATTAAAAGCACACACTTAAAATAATACTATATATTGCTTATGAATATATATATTTTTGCAAATAAATACATAAAAGGTGGTTTGGAACTACTCACAGTAAAACATAAGAATAAATGTCTATGGTAAGGAAAATAGATTTTAAAATGGGTAATGCAGGAAATAGTGAAATTATATGAAGAAATTATATATAAAAGAGAAGTTGGGCATGGATCAATGACACTTGGCTATACACTGAGAATCATGATCAACTGAATTCTTTGAATGTAGTATCAAAAACCTGAGAGGTGGGGTAGGTGGGTGGCTCATTCAGTTGAGCACCTGACTCTCATTTTTGACTCAGGTCATGATCTCACAGTTCCTGAGTTCGAGCCCTGTGTTGGGCTCTGTGCTGTCCAGCAAGGAACCTTCTTGGGGTTCTCTCTCTCCTTCTCTTTCTATCCCTCCCCAGCTCATAAGCACACACTTACACACTTTCTCTTTCTCTCTCTCTCTCTCTCAAAATAAATAAATAGATTTAAAAAAATCTGAGAGGCAACAAGAAAGAGAGAAAGAGAAAAAAATACATGGAAAAGGAAAGTTAATAGCTATATTGAAGGCTCAGAATAATGCCAAGAAGTGAAAGAAAAAAGGAAGGAAGGAAGGAAGGAAGGAAGGAAGGAAAGAAAGAAAGAAAGAAAGAAAGAAAGAAAGAAAGAAAGAAAGAAAGAAAGAAAAAGATAAGAAAGGAAAAGAAAGAAAAGGAAAAGAAAGAAAAGGAAAAAAGAAGGAAAAGATTAGCTTTAGCTCTGAACCAGAGAGTGGGTTAAGTAAACATAAAAAAAAACTGGTAGGAAACTTATGCAGACACCTTTGCAATGAGAAGTATCTGACACCCTCTACCCCCAATATAACTATTTTGCCAATTCTGAAAATATGGAGGTGTTTTATGCCTAAGTAAAAACTTTGAGACTCTTTCAACCGGCTTTTTAAATGGATAAACAATACTCGTAGTGCTATATTTTAGGCAATGGTTCAAGTTTGGTGAATCATGGGGATTTTCTAATTTCAGTCATCAGTGGCTTTTTTTAAATGTAATCTGCACTAGTGTGACTGATGTTTTCCCAGGAGGATGTTGTCCCACCCTATGGAAGCTCCCCTGAATCCTTTCTACTCCCAAATAGAAAATCTGGTTGGCTAAATTATCTTATTTCTCTACAGTCAGCTTTAGGTTTATAATAGGAAAAATATTTATGCAATTGTGGTTGAACCTCTGGAAAACACACATTTGTGCAGAGGAAAAAAAATTTAAAAAGAGGAGTAGATGAAAGTAGCCTTGGCTAGAAGGAAGGAGGAAGTTGAACTGGTTTTGTTAGGAGCCATGAAGAAACTAAACGCAGAGATTCATATGGTTTAACAATTTCAGGAAGTCCTGAGAAATCAGACATTTTCAAGTCAGGAAGAGTAGCAATCTCCCAAATAAGGAGCATTCATGTGATCATTTTTGGCCTTTGTGAGAGCTGCAATGATACCTTAAATGAACAAGACTGAATAAAAGCCATAAAATATTCTTGCCTGTCCTAATCTGTATCACGTCCATACAGTGGGCACCTATGAGGGTGATAAAACTCTCTAGTGTCTTTTGACATAGAACTATGGCAAAGTGAATCTTTCATTCACTGATATTTACTGCAAGGTCCAGTTCCAAAGCCAGGGCCTTGACTTAGAGGCTCTAGACTCTCCTCTCCTGTCTACAGCTGTACTACCCTGAACGCACCCAATCTCGTCTAGACACTCCTGTCCTTAACTCTATATGCCCATTTATGTGCACACCCATACCTAAATGGAAAAAATCAAGATTATATTAGGCCCAACCAGGTCCAGGGTAGGCTATGAATCTCAAATGACAGGTGACTTTAAAAGGAACTGATAAGGACTGAAAAAGAAAGGACCTAAAATTTGAGAAAGCCTCCCAATTTTGCCATTTCCTAAGCTCTGCATTGTCTCAGCCAATCCTCACAACCGCAACAACCCTGTATACTGTGTGTTATCATTATTATCCTAACAGCTGATGAACCAAAGCTCAGAGATCATGCTCAAAATCAGAAAGCAAGTAGCTGTCCACCCTCTTTTGGACTTCACATGCTGTGCTCTTTCTTCTGCAAAATCCTCAGAAGATTCAATGGAGCAGAACCCAAAAGTACAATCACTTCTCCAGCAGTGATTATAGATTTCAAGTCCAACATCTCTGCCTCCTCCTTTTTTGATGAACAACCAGGTAGGGATCTTTAACTGACATTTTGTTCACCAATAAAATGAGTGCCCAGAAAATGTTTAAAGTTTTTCTAGGTCTGGGGCGCCTGGGTGGCTCAGTCGGTTAAGTGTCCAACTTCGGCTCAGGTCATGATTTCATGGTTTGTGACTTTGAGCCCGTGTTGGGCTCTGCACTAACAGCTCAGGGCCTGAAGCCTGCTTCAGATTTTGTGTCTCCCTCTCTCCCTGTCCCTTCCCCGCTCATGTGCGTACTCACTCGCTCGATCTCTCTCTCCCTCTCTCAAAACGAAATAAACATTAAAAAAATTTTAAGTTTTTCCAGGTCTAACCCATTTTGTGGGGTTTCCTTCCAAATTCTCAATGATGATTTCTCATGCACTGTGGCTGCTGAATAATAGCCTTCACAGGGTGGCTTATTCAACAACACAGGCTTTTCTTTGTTCTAGGACAAAATAAAACAGCTGGCCACTGCCTCTGTCCCCCAGGAAATCTTCCCCAAATTGCCTGGTTTAATTTACTTCTTGGTTTCTGAAATGTCTCCAACTATTGATTCTTTTGGGTAATCAGCCTCTTCTTAAAATGCATACATTCTAGGAGTAATAAGAAGTTTATCAATTATTCACACTTAAGTGTGAATTAGTTCAGCCAGCAGGCTGTCCTCTTAAAATCCACTTGAAATTTCTCTGTGAGAAAAGTAAGAGAGGTATAATAAGAAGAGATACTATGTAGAAATACTGTGAAGGCAGAAGCCATGATAACTAGGATTTTTTGTATCTGGAGAGCAATAAGAAGTACTACCCTTCTAGAACTGGAATCAAAAGGATGTCAGGAGGTGGCAAAATAGGGTGACAAACAGGTAAATGTAGAGATGCAAAAGACAGAAGGTAGATTTCACCACCATGCCAACTCTACCTGTTTAACCATCTAGATTTTGAGACTTTCCATGGAGGCGCCCAATGAGATCAATTCCCTGCTTCTTGGGAGTTAACCCTTTGCAATCACAGTCTGAAAACCAGGCCACAATTCCTAGCCTGTTCCTACACAGCTGACGAAGGGGACTTTTTCTCTACTCCCAGTTGCAAATAAATTGTTCCGGAGGAGCAGAGGATCATGGCTCCTATTCTCCCTAGCTAATTGCAAAATGAAAGAAACGGGAAGCAAACTGCAACATATCTGAAACAGGTTAGATACAGGAAGGAATTACTGATTACTAGACCTTCACCTTTATAGTTCCATATCTCTAGTTTGGGGGAAGAGGTTTCTTTTTTGGGTCTTATAGGAAGCATATTATGAAAGAGACCTTTTTTATGACTGTGGATTCAGGGTTGATTTTTTTATTGTTGTAATTGTGTGTATATGAGTGTATGAGAGTATGGGAGAGCACGAGAGAGAAAGAGAGAGAAAGGTCAAAACGATTTTATATGTCCTCAGGCAATATCTCTATTCTAATAAATGGGGAAAAGAGGTGGAGTGGATGCTTCCCCACTCTACTAAGTCTTTGCAAAATCTTCCAGGGTCTTAGCAAGGGGGTGACAGTTTAATTCTTTCCTTTTCCCTCTCTTTGTTTACTGATGTAATAGGCAAAGAAAACCTATTAGAGTATTCATGGAAAGACTATGCAGGGGTGTGTTCATTAGCATTCTCATCTAAGTTTCTAATGAATGTGTGTGGTTGCACAGAGTGATAGAATCAGTTTGCGGGGGAGTGCTGCTTTGATGAATGCATTGCAGCTGAATCATTCCCAGCAATATGCTATGCTACCTCTAAGTATCTGACTCCAAATAGCCTGAGGATTTTTAACTCTAGTGAATTTGTCAACAGAAGGGAAAAGAGCAAGATTTTGCCTCAGAGTGAGTTTTGGGTTTTTTTTTTTTTTTTAGTATTTTTTCCCTAGACAGAGATCAAACAAGTATCTTGAACACAGATAATACTGGTAAAAATTATATAGTAGGGAGTCCTATCTTAAAATTAAATGAATAAAGCTATTTTAGAGAGGTAGGAAGTATACTTGGAATATTTGAGAATATCCTACAAAATTCAGACCTTGACCTTTGTCATGGCAAACCCAAATAACAATTTTTCTTTCATATTCAAAGCAAGCTGAGCAGTTTGCCTTCTACTTGCAGAGACCAAGCAACAGTGAGGATTTATAGAAGAGAAGGTCCAGAAGAGCTGTTCACATGTCTGTAACAGAAGCTTGGGAAATAGTCCTACTCTGGGTCCTCTTTGGAATCCATCCCTTTGAGTGCTTAACTGAAAACGCTGTCATTAGCCCTACTTTGCTTCTGTCTTCTGAATATTTTTTCAGTCATCCACACAGGAGCAGTGTTTGTTTGTAGAATATGGAAATGAGGGAATTAGTAGGGAGCAGATAATTTGTGGGATGAGCAACAGGAACAACCCACTGGATGAAGTCCAAACAGAATCTTCCAGCCCCTGCTTCTACAATACATTTGTGTATGGGCACACTATGGTTTGTGCAGGCCAAATCCTTTTCCAGGAAATCTGAGTTTCATGCATAAAAATAAAACCTCAGGACATTCTATCTTCATTGCTGAAAAATCTCCTTTGGGGTAACTTTTCTTTGTCACCAGGGTGGTCTTCTTGGCCTCATTCATGCCTCTTTCTTACCCCATCCTGAAGAAGCAGTTCTCATCATCCAATTATTACATTCACTAAATTGCTACTTGCTATGAAATGAAAACTGTTCCAACTTGCACTGAGTTCCAGTGAGTTAAACAATAGTTTGTAATTCTCATAAGAGAACACAGAGGGAGGAGGTAGGTAATTGGGTAATTATGGAAAATAGAACCCAGGAGAACCTCTCATGGCCCTCCAGTTGACATTGAAAACCTTTTTAGTAAATATAAACTAAGCCCTCTATGTTGCAGAGTTAATGAAGTAAAGTAACATTTCTGCTACTCATTCCAAGATGAAAATAACACTCTAGTAACAATTGAGATACACAAATCACAGGCTTCAGTGGGGCTTCGAGCTGTGCTTATGGAATCATGGCTAAACTTGATGGAATAGAAATACTGGATCTTTTATACTCAAAGCATCTCATCTATAAATTCACAGAAATGCCAGCTCCAATTCACAAAAACAATTAACAAAGAATCAGAAGCTTTCTGCAGAATCAGAAGCTTCAGGTTACACATTTCAATCACTCAAGTACAATGAATAAACAAGTAAATTATTGAAATCCTACAACATATTCAGCACAGACAGTCGGGGAAAGAATCAGTGCTATGCTGTATGCCCTCATCTAGATGGAAGAAAAAGAACTTCTATGAAACTACTACAAAGGATACCTATCACACTTTGTGTAGAAGATCAATACTGTGGCAAATTTTCCAAAAATGAGATATGAACTGAGCTGAGCCTTGAAGGGTAGACAGAAGGGTCTGTGTTTTGATGAGGGGGAAAAAAAAGGCAAGTACAGGCAAAACTGAACTGAATTCAATTATTCAGAAAGTGTGGATTGAGCATCATTATCACCAACCACTGTAGTAGTCATAAAGCAGCAACTTACTTTTTCTTTGTCCTGGAAGTTTGTCAGATGAAGCCAATCCTCAAACTTTTCTTGATGACTTTCAATAAGTCATGGAACTCTTATTTAAACCTCTCTTTTTGCCCCACTATCTCAGTGTACGTAACAAAAATATATATGAAATGCTGATTGTCAAATTCAATGGCACAAATAAAGTTAATTCAAAAGATTCAAAACTAATTGAAAGAGATTTTCAAGTCTTCCATCTGAAGGTACTATAGTTTCAGTAAAGTGAGGTAAATATTCTGATTCTGGAGTAGGCAGACTAGATTGGTACTAAATTTTGTATAGGAATCTATATACTAAAGGGAAAAAAATTCAACATAACTCAGGTTAACAAACTGAGTTCTTAAGAAACTTGAGAGTCTATGGGCATATATCCCACTTTCTGTAAATATTTAAATAGAACTTAATTTTATAAATATAATTTTGACAAATTTTAAGTTATAGTAAAAATCCATTTATTATACACCAGATTTTGAAATGTGGAATACCAGCAATCCTTACCTTGCTAGACTGAATTATATACATCTGAGGTAGATTTCTTTCATAGGACATTCTTCATGGAAAGAGCTTTCACTGAGTTACTTGACTTGTTCTATAGAATCTCTGTCATTGCAATAGCTAATATTTATGGGATGTTTACTAAATGCTTATGCTAATACTTTTATCAAGTGTTTTATATGAGATGATTTAATGCTCAAAACAATCTTATGAAATACACACCATTAATCCCATTTTGTGATGGGATAAATGAAGCTTAGGAGAAAACAAACAGTTTAGTCTAAAGTCAAAAGCTAGTAAATAGTGAAGCCAAGATTGGCACTTAGAAAGTCTGACAGCAGCGCCCAAGCTCTTGGCCTCTAACCCTGTACTGCTCCTAGAGATCTTTATATATATAGCAAAATCTGGCAAATTTGGCACAGACTAAATGAATATCATAAATTCTTGCAGCCAGTGGTAATAGAATGATGTCTTCCCCCTCCTCCTCAACCAATGATCATTTTTTACTTTTTTATGTTTATTTATTTATTTTGAGAGAGAGAGAGAGAGAGAGAGCAGGCACATGCATGCAGAAGGGGCAGGGGGAAGGAGAGACAGAATCCTAGCAGACTCTGCACCATCAGCACAGAGCCTGATGCAGGGCCCGAACTTACGTACTGTAAGATGATGACCTGAGCCAAGATCAAAGAGTTGGACATTTAACCGACTGAGCCACCCACTATCTATAGAGAATATATATAGATGGGCTGCAAGCAGTTTTGGCATTTTTTACATAATAAATTGCTTTTCATTTTCAGAGATGCTCAGAGCATTTTGCTTCTCATGTACACTGCTTATCATATACAAGAATTATGAAGAAAGAAGAGGAATTCTTTTAAGAAGTTACCTTGTTTATAATTTTTCATTCTTTAACTAAACATTGTTATTTTCATGTTACTTATGCTCAAGATTTTTTTTCCTGTTGCTGAATAGATAAGTCATGTTGAGTGTTTACTCAACTGTAAGATCCCCAATAAGGAAAATTCTTAATAACAATGTGGAAATTACATCTTAAAACCAAAATAAAAGAGCCCATGCCAATTGCTTTAAGGTTATCTAGACTAATGAAAATGCCTTGATTTTAGTCCAGGCAGGATATATCACTGGCAGCTTCTCAGTTAATTTGCCTTTCTCCATAAAAGCTTTAACTTATCACTTTTCAAAATCTACTGTCTGGAGAATCAAGAATGCAAACTGTATTTCATAACCCTTACACCCCAAGTTTATCTCCTCCGTTTAGATGATGTGATATTCTGTCAAAATTGTAGGACTTACTAATGTATTTTCAGCAGTCCAGGTTCAAGTAGCTAATTCTCTCTAAGAGGTTTTCTTTTTTCTTACATCAGACATCAGCAAGACATTCTTGTATAAACATAAACTGTTAAGGAGAGTTTTCAGGTTTCAATGACATCATTTTTATATATTACTAGAAGGTTTTGATTATCCTTGAAAATCATTTTATTTTTATTTGATAACCAGACACAAGGCTTTAAGTATCCAATTCATAGTAAAAAATGGATGATACTTATTATTAAATGTTTTACTTTCATTAAGACTAGATCATTAAAGGATTGATCTGCCCCTGAATGGGACTCCTTTGTGTCTTTATCTTGGAAAGGTGTTAAGAGTATGGCCAAAGGTCTTGGCTTTAATTTAATTTGAGTTCCACAGACCTTCCAGGAATATCAAAATGTGATCTTTAAATTATTAACCCACTGTGGGCAGAAATGTGGTTTTGAATAGACATAAGGTTTATAAAGGGAAGCAATTATAGGACTCAATTTATAAACTCAAAAGACCTAAAAGAACTCAAATATACATGAGCCTGGGTGGCTCAGTCAGATTAAGTATCCGACTCTTGATTTCGGCTCAGGTCATGATCACAGTTCATCTGTTTAAGTTGTAAGTTGAGCTCCATACTCTGAGTGCAGAGCCTGTTTGGGATTCTCTCTCCCTCTCTTTCTGCCCCTCCCCCATCTCTTTCTCTCTCTCTCAAAGTAAGTAAACTTAAAAAAATACATGAATCCTTTTGTTCATGGCTAGTGGTGTACTTTCATTTCAACGTTAGGTCAGCATGGCAGGGGCAATACCTATTAGATTCACTAGCCACTTTTCTCTTATACCTTTCTTTTTGCACCTGCTATTTTCTGATCCCTCATCTTACAATTAATTTCAGATATCTTATCCTACAAGCTATTCTCTCAGTACATGGTACTTACCCAGGACAACTGGACCCACCATTTCATTCCTGTGCTCGGAAACAGAGAAGAGTACAGGCTTTGATTCAAATGAGAAAAGTACAAGCTTTTAGCAAAATGACTTCCCCTTTCAAACTCATTACAAAAAAAGTTTTTTTAAGTTTGTCATGCTAGATAATGTATTTTAGAGCTCAGGGGGTAAGGAAGGTCAAAAACAGAGAGGGTGGGGCAAAACCCTTTTGCCCCTTTCTCTGTATCTCCACCCACCAATGGACCTGAGATGCAGATGCAGTAATGCTAAGTGGGAAGCAAAGCAAAATAAATCAAGTTCCAGCTATCTAAGGCAGTAAAGCAGCAATGGAAATGTCAGGAAACTGAAAAGTTTTGGGGTCAGGAAGGACTCTGAGAAAGTAACACCACAAAATTATTTATGAACTCCTGAGCTCACCCCCAAATTGCACATGAATGGATCAGATTTTAAACAGCAATAACAAAGACCATGAGAACTGAATTAAGAGATAACCCCCAGATTGACCACTGAGTGGTATATAAATGGGACATATCAGAATAGTATGGCAAAGGCTTTGAAAATAAAATTGATGTTGAAATCACAACTCACAGAAGACTAGTCAGAACTTGTGACCTACATGACATGTTGCCTGCTAAAACAAAAATATTAACATTCTCCATAGGATTGAAGTAAGACCAAGAGTCTCATAATGTTACACTCAAAATATCAAGAAAACAACCTAAACTTATTTGGCATATAAAGAAATAGTAATACTTCAACTTGCATGGAAAAAAGACAATCAACAGATACTGAAAAACACAGATATTGGATTTACTGGACAAAGACTTTATATAAACTATTTTAAAAAAATGCTCCAACATTGGAGAACATTCTAGAAAAATAGATTTAAAATGTCAGCTACAAGTTAAGGAGCACCTGTGTGGCTCAATCAGTTAAGCATCCAACCCTTGATTTCAGCTCAGGTCATGATCTCACAATTTGTGAGATCAAGCACCACATCAGGCTCTGCACTGACAACACAGAATCTGCTTGAGATTCTCTCCCCCTCTCTCCCTGCCCTTCCCTTACCCCCTCTCAAAATAAATAAATAGACATTTAAAAAGGTTAAAAAAAAAAGGTAGAAGTTAAAAAGAAGAACTAAGTGGAAATTTTAGAACTGTAAAAACCAATAATAAACATCTAAAATTTTCTGTGAAGGCTCAGTAGCAGATTGGAGATGATAAAGAAAAGAATAAGTAAACTTGAAGATAGATCTATAGAAATGTTCCTAACTGGAAAAAAGAAAGCTGGAAAAAAAGTAACAGACCCTCAAGGATTTATACTAATATACCAAAAGATCTAATATTTTAGTCACTGAAATCCTAAAAGAAGAAGAGAAAGACTCCAGGGCTTCAAAAAACTTTGAAGATGTAATGACTGGAAACCACAAAAATATGGTGAAATATATACGCCTATAGATTCAAGAATCCCAGGGAAGCCAAAACAGGAGAAACTAAAAAAAAATCTATGCTTAGAAAAACACAATCAAACTGTTGAAAATTAAGACAAAAACACAATTTTTGAAAGTAACCAGAGTAAATGACACATTATTCATAGGAAAACAATTCAAACTCATCAGAAAACATGGAAGCCGGAAGCAAATTAAAACATTTCAAAAAGCTTAAAGAAAAGAATTGTCAACCCATCACACTATACACAATGAAAATATCCTTCAGAAATGAAGGTCAAATAAATACTTTATTAGAAAAGGGAAAAGTTTTAGACTCTACTACAAAGTTGTCATCACCAAGACAGTATGGCACTGGCACAAAAACAGACACATAGACCAATGGAATAGATTAGAGAGCCCAGAACTGGACCCACAAATGTATGGCCAATTAATCTTTGACAAAGGAAGAAAGAGTATC
>JAQQST010000589.1:1504-12865 GCA_028646485.1 Cryptoprocta ferox
AGGAAGATGTGGTTCATCTATACAATGGAATCTTACATGGCAATGAGAAAGAATGAAATCTGGCCATTCGTAGCAACGTGGATGGACCTCGAGGGTGTCATGCTCAGCGAAATAAGTCAGGCAGAGAAGGACAGATACCATATGTTTGCACTCATAGGTCTAACAGGAGAAACCCAACAGAGGACTATGGGGAGGGGAAGGAGGAAAAAGAGTTAGGGAGATGAAGGGAGACAAAACAGGAGAGACTCTTGAATACTGAAAACAAACTGAGGGGGGAAGGGGAAGGGGGAAAGGTAATGGGGGGTGATGGTCTTGGCGGAGGTCCCTTGTGGGGAAGAGCACTGGGTGCTATATGGAAACCAACCTGACAATAAACTATAAAGTTAAAAAAAAGAATAAAATAGGGGAGATCACAAGCAACACTGCTGAAATATAAACAATAATAAGAGAATATTATGAACAATTATATGTCAATAAATTGGGAAGCGTGGAAGAAATGGACAAATTCCTAGAAACATATAAACTACTGAAACTGAAACAAGAAGAAATAGAACATTTGACCAGACCCATAACAAGTAGAGAAATTGAATTAGTAACCAAAAACCTCCCATAAAGCAAGAATACAGGGCCAGATGACATTCCAGGGGAATTCTACCAAACATTTATATAATAATTACAGGGTCTCTCCATCAGGAAGAGCTGACAGTTGTAATATCATTTTTAAACACCATCAATGTTTTTGGTGGATTATGAAATAGTATTTTCGTATTCTCATCCATGTCTTATAGGAGTTATAGATATATGAACCTAAACACAATTGTTAGGATGTTATACTCTTCAGTTTCGTTATCCAAAATCTAGAAATTTATCAATAGATTATAGAAAAGTCTACCAAACATTTAAAGAAGAGTTCACACCTATTTTGAAGCTGTTCCAAAAAAAAGAAATGGAAGGAAAACTTCCAAATTCATTATATGATGCCAGCATTACCTTGATTCCAAAATCAGGCAAAGATCCTACTAAAAAGGGGAACTATAGACCAATTTCTCTGATGAACATGAATGCAAAAACTCACTACAAGATACTAGCCAATCCTATCCAACGATACAATAGAAGAATTATTCGCCATGATCAAGTGGAATTTATACCTGGGATGCAGGACTGATTCAACATCTTCAAATCAATTAATGTGATACATCACATCAATAAAAGAAAAATTAAGAACCACATGATCTTCTCAATAGATGTAGAGAAAGCAGTTGACAAATACAGCATTTTTTCTTGATAAAAACCCTCAAGAAAGTAGGGATAGAAGGATCATACCTCAAGACCATAAAAGCCATATATGAAACACCCACCGCTAATATCATCCTCAATGGGGAAAAACTGAGAGCTTTCTCCCTAAGGTCAGGAAGGAGACAGGGATGTCCATTCTCACCACTGTTATTCAACATAGTGTTAGAAGTCCTAGCCTCAGTAATCAGACGACAAAAAGGAATAAAATGCATCCAAATCAGCAAGGAGAAAGTCAAACTTTCACTCTTCACAAATAACGTGATACTCTATATGGAAAACCCAAAAGATTCCACCCAAAACTGCTACACCAAAAACTGTTCTAACAATTCGCAAAGTCACAGGATATAAAATCAATGCACAGACGTCGGTTGCATTTCTATACACCAATAATGAAGCAGCAGAAAGAGAAATCAAGGAGTTGATCCTGTTTACAATTGCACCAATCCCCATACAATACCTAGGAAGAAACCTAACCAAAGAGGTGAAAAATCTATACAATGAAAACTATAGAAACCTTATGAAAGGAATTGAAGAAGACACACACAAAAAAATTGAAAAAAAATTCCATGCTCATGGATTGGAAGAACAAAATATTGTTAGAATGTCAATACTACCCAAAGAAATTTACACCCCTATCAAAATAACACCAGCATTCTTTACAGAGATAGAACAAACAATCCTAAAATTTGTATGGATCCAGAAGAGATCCCGAATAGCCAAAGCAATCTTGAAAAAGAAAACCAAAGCTTGAGGCATCACAATTCAGGACTACAAGAAGTATTACAAAGCTGTAATCATCAAGACAATTGTGGTACTGACATAAAGACAGAAACTTAGATCATTGAAACAGAATAGAGAACCCAGAAATAGACACAAAAATGTATGGCCAACTAATCTTTGGCAAAGCAGGAAAGACTATTCCATGGAATAAAGACAGTCTCTTCAGCAAATTGTGTTGGGAAAACTGGACAGCGAGATGCAGAAGAGTGAACCTGGACAACTTTCTTACACCATAAACAAAAATGAATTCAAAATGGATTAAAGACCTAAAAATAAAACAGGAAGCCGTCAAAATTCTAGAGAAGAAAGCAGGCAAAAACCTCTTTGGCCTTGGCTGCAGCAACTTCTTACTCAACATTTCTCTGGAGGCAAGGGAAACAAATGCAAAAATGAACTATTGGAACCTCATCAAGATAACTTCTGCGTGGTGAAGGAAAGAATCAGCAAAATTAAAAGGCAACCAACATAATGGGAGAAGATATTTGCAAATGACATATCAGTTAAAGGGTTAGTATCCAAAATCTATAAAGTATTTATCAAAGTCAACACCAAAAATAAAACCAAGTAATCCAGTGAAGAAATGACAGAATACATGAATAGACACTTTTCCAAAGAAAACATACAGATGGCTAACATACACATGAAAAACTGATGAATATCACTCATCATCAGGGAAATACAAATCAAAACTACAAAGAGATACCACCTCACACCAGCCAGAATGGCTAAAATTAACAACTCAGGCAATGACAGATGTTGGCGAAGATGTGGAGAAAGAGGATCACTTTTGCGCTGCTGATAAGAATGCAAACTGGTGCAGCCACCCTGGAAAACAGTATGGAGGTTCCTCAAAAAAATTAAAAATGGAATTACCCTACGACCCAGCGATTGCACTACTAGATATTCATCCAAAAGATACAAGAGTGCTGTTTCAAAGGGGCACATGTTTATAGCAGTGCTATAGACAATAACCAAAGTATGGAAAGAGTCCAAATGTCCATCGACTGATGAATAGATAAAGAAGATATATATATATATATATATATATATATATATATATATGCAATGGAATATTACTTGGCAATAAAAAATAATGAAATCTTGCCATTTGCCACATCATGGATGGAACTAGTGTGTATTATGCTAAGCAAAATTAGCCAGTCAGAGAAAGACAAATATATGACTTCACTCATATGTGGAATTTAAGATACAAAACAGATGAACATTAGAGAAGGGAAGCAAAAATAATATAAAAACAGGGAGAAGGACAAAACATAAGAGACTCTTAAATTCAGAGAACAAACAGGGTTGCTAGAGAGGTTTTGGGTGGGGGGATGGGTTAAATGGTCAAGGGGTATTGAGGAGGGCACTTGTTGTGATGAGCACTAGGTGTTATATATAGGTGATGAATCAGTGGATTCTGCTCCTCAAATCATTATTGCACTATATGCTAACTAACTTTGATGTAAATTTAATGGAAAGAAAAGAAAAAAATGTGATTAAAAAAATTCAAATAGAAATGCAAGGGGCCCAGAATAGCTAAAACAATCTTGAAAAGGCAAAAAAAAGTTGAATGCTCACATTCCCCAATTTAAAAAATTACTATAAAATAATTACTACAAAGCTAAAGATATTGGCATAATACTAGACATATAGGGCAATTGAATAGAAATCCAAGGCCATAAATAAACCACATGGTTATTTTATATTATTTTATTTTTATGTACTTATTAATTTATAATTTTCATTTGGATGTAATTAAAGTACAGTTTTATTTTCATTTCAGTCATACAATATAATGATTCAACAATTCCATATATTACTTGTTGGTCATCAAGATAAGGATACTCTTAATTCCCTTCACCTATTTCACCAATTCCCCCATCCACTTCCCTTCTGATAACATCTGTTCTCTATAGTTAAGAGATTGTTTTTTTGGTTTGTCTCATTTTCCCCCTTTGTTCATTTGTTTTGTTTCTTAAATTCCACATATGAGTGAAATTATGGTATCTGTCTTTCTCTAACTGACTTATTTTCATTAACACTATACCTTCTAGCTCCATCCATATTATTGCAAATGGCAAGATTTCATTCATTTTTATGCTTGAAGAATATTCCATTGCATATATATCCCACTTCTTCTTTATCTATTCATTTATCCATGGACACTTGCTCTGCTTCCATAATTTGGCTCTTGTAAATAATCCTGCTATAAACATAGGACTACATGTATCCCTTTGAATTAGTGTTTTTTGTGTTCTTTCTGTAAATACCCAGTAGTGTGATAGCTGGATTAAAAGGTAGTTCTATTTTTAATTTTTGGAGGAAACTCTGTACTGTTTTCCAGAGTGTCTGCACCAGTTTGCATTCCCATCAACAGCGCACAAATGTTCTTTTTTCTCCACATCCTCGTCAACACTTGTTGTTTTCTGTGTTTTTGATTGTAGCCATTCTGAAAGGTGTGAGATGATATCTCATTGTCATTTTGATTTGCATTTCCCTGCTGATGAGAGATGTTAAACATCTTTTCATGTGTCTGCTGGCCATCTGGATGTCTTCTTTGGAGAAATGTCTGTTCATGTCTTTTGCCCATTTTTAATTGGATTATTTGAAGGGTTTTGGTATTGAGATGTATAAGTTATTTATTTATTTTGGATACTAAACCTTCATCTCATATGTAATTTGCAAAATATCTTCTCCCACTCAATAGGTTGTCTTTTAGTTTTGTTGATTATTTACTTTATTGTGCAGAAGCTTTTTATTTTGATGTAGTCCCAATAGTCTTTTGCTTTTGTTTCCCTTGTGTCAGGAGACCTATCTAGAAAGATATTGTTACAGTCAGTATCAGAGAAATTATTGCCTGTGCTCTCTTCTAGGACTTCTATTGTTTCAGGTCTTACATTTATATTTTTAACCCATTTTGAGTTTCTTTTGTGTGTGTGGTGTAAGAAAATGCTTCACTTTTCCCACCACCATTTGTTGAAGAGACTGTCTTTTTTCCACTAGATACTCTCTCTTCCTTTATCAAAGATTAATTAACCATATAATGGTGGGTTTATTTTTTGGCTGTCTATTCTGTTCGATTGATCTATGTGTCTATATTTGTGCCAGTACCTTACTGTTTTGATTACTACAGCTCTGTAATATAATTTGAAGTCTGGAATTGTGGTACCTCCAATTTTTTTTTTCTTTTTAAAGTTTGGTTTTTCTATTCAGGGTCTTTTGTGATTCCACACAAATTTTCGGATTGTTTGTTCATGTTCTGTGGAAAATTCTGTTGGTATTTTGATAGGGATTGTGATAAATGTGTAGATTGCGTTGGGTAGTATAGACATTTTAACAGTATTTTTTCTTCCAATCCATGATCATGGAATGTCTTTCCAGTTGTTTTTCTCTTCAATTCCTTTCATCAATGTTTTATAGTTTTCAGAGTACAGGTCTTTCACATTTTCGATTAAGTTTATTCCTAGGAATTTTCTTCTTTTTGGTTCAATTGTAAATGGGGTTGTTTTCTTAATTTCTCTTCTGCTGCTTCATTATTAGTATATAGAATTGCAACAGATTTCTCTACACTGATTTTGTATTCTGTTAATTTACTTAATTCATTTATTAGTACTAATATGTGTTTTTGGTGGAGTCTGTAGGATTTTCTATAAACAGCATCATGTTATCTGAAAATAGAGAGAGTTTGGTTTCTTCCTTCTTGTTTTGGATGCCTGTTGTTGTTGTTGCTGTACTGTTGTGGCTAGGACTTTCAGCACTAAGTTAAATAACAGTGATGACAGTGTTCTTCCCTGTCTTGTAACTGACCATAGAGGAAAAATTCTCACTTTTTCCTTATTGAAGATTATATTAGCTGTGGGCTTTTCATATATGGCCTTTGTTATGTTGAGGTGTTTTCCCTCTAACAATAGGTTGAATTTTAGTTTTTGTTGTTTTTTTCCTTTGTTGTGCAGAAGCTTCTTATTTTGATGTAGTCCTAATAGTTTACTTTTGCTTTTGTTTCCCTCGCCTTAGGGGACATATCTAGAAATATGTAACAACGACCAATGTCAGAGAGATTACTGACTATTGTTTTTGAATTTTTAAGCTTTTCTTTCTTCTCTGGTACTTACAACTTACCAGGCTGGTTGCTGGAAACCTCTTCTGTTTTCCATAATGTGGCACTATAGTTCAAGTTTGTGTTTTCTCACCTGCCCGGAGATATCCTGGTCTGTTTTCGCAAAATATTCTGTTTATTGGAGCTCCCTATTACCACTGAACTTGGGATTGGACACTTGGAGCCTTCCCAACAGTAGGAGAGGTGTGGGTTTAGCATTCAGCGTGTTGGAAGAGCCTGCAGGCCTTCTGGGTGGGGTCCTTTAGTGAAGTTCTCCCAGAGGCTTGTGGGCCAACTTCCTACTGAAGTCCTGTGTGCAGTCAGTAATGCCCTTAGATATTCATATCTGCCTCTTCCTCAGTATCCTCTGTCCCACCCACCTACTCAAATCATGGAAATCTGGGTGCTGCTTGCGAGAAACATGTTTGTCCAGCAGCATCCAATAAAGCTGAGGTCGCCAGACACTCACTCACTTTCTCCTTTTTCTGCATGAGAGGACACTGACAGCTAGCTCAGCGTCATGCTGTTTTGCCTTGGATGGGCAGCACTGGCAAAGTTCCTCTTACTCTCTTTAGTGCATTCAGACTCATATTTTTATTGTTGTTGTTCCAAGAGCTACATAGAATCTCTACACAGGAAGGCTGCACTTTTACAGGAAGGCTGCACTTCTACAAAGTCTCTCATGTCTGTGGGTGTCTGCCCAAATCAGCACTCTTCAGGTTTTTACCTATTATGGCTAAGAGGGGTTAGAACAGATTAGTAGGTTCCTGCTGATTTCACAGCCTGTTGAGGTTTGTCAGCCTATTACCAGATGCACAGGTGGGCAAGACCCCTGAGGCCCTTGGTATATGATGCTAGATCCCACAACTCACACAAAGGCACACGTATTTGTGGATGGATGGCCAATTAGTTGTCAAAAGAGGGGGCCAAAAGGAAGAAAATTTTATGCTTCCATGATGCTGACATTTGGTTCTACAACTATTCATTCTTTGAAATTTCTGAAAACACATCTTTTGAAGTTATACCATAATTTATTGAATCAATCTGTAGTTGATATATTTTTATTTTTTCAAACTTTTATTATCAATATTACACTAATAACGCCTTATGCATATAATCTTCCATAAAATATGTGCCAGTATATCCTCCTACCTGCACAAAATATATTACATTATTTTATTTATCATGCTCTGATAAACATGAGACATAATCATTTCTAAATACCAAACATACCAAATTATAGATACAAATACATAACAGACACAAATGTACCCATCAACCAATTTATAACATATTAGCATTTTATCATGTCTGATTTATAATTTTTTAAAGAAATGTTATGAGTATGCCTCAACTCATCTCACTTTTCTTTCATTCCATTCTTTCCCCAGAGAACACCACACTTTAAAGCTGTTATACCCTTATGTATGTTTTTATACTTTCACTAGATACTTTTATGTCCATCAGTAATATACTACATTACCTTTAGAGATTTAAAGATTGTTGAAAATGATCCTGTAAGAAAAAGCTTTGGGGGCTTCTTCGTGGCTCAGTTGGTTAAGCGTCTGACTCTTGATTTTGGCTCAGGTCATGATCTCATGGTTCATGCTTTCGAGCCCTGTGTCAGGCTCCATGCTGAGGGTGCAGAGCCTGCTAAGGATTCTCTCTCCCTCTCCCCTGCTCATGCATTCTCTCTCCCTCTCTTTGGAAATAAATAAATAAACTTAAAAAAATAAATCTATGTTTTTGAAGCAGACTTTTCTTGCATAATATTTGCTTTGTTATTCATACATATTGATGTATAGAGTTATAGATCTTTTATTTTAACTGAAACATAATGTTCCATTATATAAATTCACCACAATCTCTTTGTTTTCCTATTATTAGGAGTGCAAGGTTTCTATGTTTGTTTGTTGTTATTATTTTTATATTTTTACCTTTATTTTCCATAAATATTTTTGCTTTTTACATTATTACAGTGAGTGGGCATCACTGTTCCTGCTTCTTTTCCTCCTTGTGCCAACAAGTGTTTCAATATTTTATCTATCCTCTCTGGCCAGGGTTTTCGTATATGCCCTTACATAACAATCATTCAAGATATTTGCTAAACGAACAGAATCCCAGGTCCATGTCCTGAAGATTCTAATTCATCAGGTCAGTTAAGGGTAGAAGCTTGTATTTTTCAGTAGTACCTCAAGCATTTCCAAAGATCAGGCAAAACCTGTGTACCTCTTTGATCAGTTAAAAAGAAATCATCTCATTAAATTTTTAATTTATTTGTCTTTAATTTTTAGTGCAATTCAACTTCTGTTCTTGTGTATCTTCATGGTCTTTAATGATTGGGTTAAAAATTTAAAATACAGACATGCATAATATAACAATTTAACAAATTTGATAAACATTTTTGTTGATTTTTACCATGCAAATACATCCATGAAAGACAACTTTAATAACTCAAGGAAAAATACAGTAGAAGGGTAAATAACTTCTAAGCAAAGTATCCCTTATACAAGAAACTATTTTTCACTAACCTAGTAACTTTTATGTGGTAGATAAGAATTGTCCTAATGCTGAACGTTTTATTACTGTTCTTTTCATGGTCCTTAAATATTTTTGTTGCATTTGTTTCAAATCAACATATTTTTCCATATGATAACACAAGTCACAGAACAATAGTGATTGTGAAAATTACTGATTCTTTAAAATATGTAACAATTAAAGTAACACATCCAGTTCAGAGCTTCATAAGGTTTTTTTAAAACCATTTTATTCCTCTTTGTAAAGGCCAGTTCATCTTGATAATGGCAGAAAGAATAATTTTTAAAAATTCCAACTGGCTATTGTTGAAAAGTGCCGCTATGAACATTGGGATACATGTGCCCCTATGCATCAGCATTTCTGTATCCCTCGGGTAAATCCCCAGCAGTGCTATTGCTGGGTCATAGGGGAGTTCTATTGACAGTTTTTTGAGGAACCTCCACACTGTTTTCCAGAGTGGCTGAGAGACTCTTGAATACTGAAAACAAACTGAGGGCGGAAGGGGGAGGGGGAAAAGGGAAGGGGGGTGATGGTCATGGTGGAGGACACTTGCGGGGAAGAGCACTGGGTGTTATATGGAAACCAACTTGACAATAAACTATAAATTAAAAAAAATTAAATAAAAAATAAAAAAATAAATGAACTTTTATCCTAAAAAAAAAAAAAATCCAACTGGGACAAAAACCGACATGAGTGTGATAGTTTCCCTAAGTCTTAAACAAACAAACAAAAGATTGTCTGCTTTATTTACACTTCCATCACACAGAATCACACATAAATTATACGCATATATAGAAACATTTCATTTCTTTTAGGGTGCACAAACTTCCAGTGTATTACTGTATCAAAAGTTGTTAAATGACAAGTGTGGTTGATGCCTCACACAGAAGATTGCTCCACCCTCAAAGTGCCAACATAGCTTCTGCTGAAAAATACTGAATGTTTTGGATTCTTTAAAAAAATTTTTAATGTTTATTTATTTTTGAGGGAGAGAGAGAAAGAGTGTAAGCGGGAGAGGGGTAGAGAGAGAGGGAGACATAGAATCCGAAGCAGGCTCCAGGCTCTGAGCTGTCAGCACAGAGCCTGACGTGGGTTCGAACTCACGGACCACAAAATCATGACCTGAGCCGATGTTGGATGCCTAACCGACTGAGTCACCCAGGCACCCCTGATAGTTTTCGTTGGATTCTTAACAAAATTTCACAATCATCATCACTTTCTTGAAGCTCTATGACTGTCACTTACTCTCCAGAAAGTCTGTGAAGTTTAGATTCTCACACACAGTGTATTATAAATAATGCCCACACTTTCACTAACAGTTATACTAAAATGCAGTATGAAGAACATGTGCAATAAAGTACAAGGAATAATTTTACAGACACCAAGGTACTCATTGCCGAAATTTACCACCTCCTGATATTTAGCATTCTTTCCTGGTAGTCTTTGCACCAAGTGCATAAGGACAACATGGGTGGGTGGGTGAACAGAACATGGGGTGGTACCTTCAAATGGTAAGACAGGATTGTCAGTGAAGCTTCAAGAAGGAGGTGCCATTTGAGCTGAGAAAGGATAAATAGTCAAATAGGCCTTGGAAAGGTCCTGCAAGGGGGAATTCCAGGTCTGATTTATGGTGCAGATGAAAGAATGTTCAAAAGTATATTTGGTGGTTACCATAGATAATCCGGTATTGCTTAATTGTAAAACATATTGATGGATAAATTGAGAAATTATGGGAAGACAGAGCCAGCTAAGTCTCTAAGAGCCTCAAACACTGTGGCCACAGAATCAGGATGCTACCCTCTATTTTTTTTAATGTTTATTTAGTTTTTAGAGAGAGAGAGAGAAAGAGAGGGACAGAGAGAGACCGAATCTGAAGTAGGTTCCAGGCTCTGAGCTGTCAGCACAGAGCCGGATGCTTCGGGCTCAAACTCATGAGCTGTGAAATCAATACCTGAGCTGAAGTCATACACTTAACTGACTGAGCCACCCAGGTGCCCTGGATGGTATCCTGTAGTTTTATTGTTTCCAAACCTGACTGAGCATCAGAACCTCTGTGTTTTTGTTTGCTCATTTGTTGTTTAATTTTGGTGTTGGGGATAGGTAAGGAGAACAAACGTCAAGATCTGAGCTGGATTTCTCGAAGTTAACTTCTTAACCACCATTAGGCCTATAGTTTTTGTCTTGAGAAGATTAACTGTCTCTTTCAAATTTAGGATCTAAATGTGAGAGAATCTATAAGTTTTACCTGAAATCTTCACAGATGAATGCTGAAGATGCACACCATTAACACTAGCAAGTTTCCACTCAATTCTGTAAAATAAAAATGTTTAGCCAAACCTTTAATCTCTCAGAAACATGGGGTATCAGGACTGTACAGGGCCTGAGTCCAATAGCACTAGTTTTCATAAACACCACCATATAACCACCATCCCAATCCAGATTTAGAACATTATTAGTACCCCAGAAGGCTCTTCCATGTTCTTCTCCAGGCCATTACTACCACTGCCTCTATGCAAAGTTCACTACCATTCTGGTTGCTAATGTCATAGATTGTTTGCCTGTATTTGATTTTTAAAAAATGATATAATACAACTTTTATGTGTCTGGCTTCTTTAGGTCTGTTAGAGTTATTCAAATTATCACATTTT
>JAQQST010000590.1:0-21005 GCA_028646485.1 Cryptoprocta ferox
CTTCTGCACTTTAAGAGGCTTCAGCCCCAAATCTATAATTTTGAATGGGGGTGAAAAGCCTCCAAGCACACAGCAGCTTTGAGCCACTCCCTCTGTCTCTTCCTCTATCTGTGTCCATCCTGGGCATGTTGCCAGAGAAAAGCTCGTGTCTTCACATCTTTGATGACGGGTGAGCAAAAAGCAGCCCCTCTCCTTCTCCAAAACGGAGGGCTCCTCCGTAAGCACTGGCTGTCTGGCTGTGGCCGCCCAGAAAACTGGAGGAAGTCTGCTGGAGTGGAGTGGGAAGGAGTTCCGGGAGTGATTAGCAAAGTCTGCCAGGGCCATAGGAAGGGGGCATGGAGATACACACACAGAATTTTAGCATTAATGAAATTCAGGGAAAATCAAAAACTGGGTTTAGGCCAGTTTTCTTTAGCCCACACAAGTTGATTTCCTTTTCCTCTTTTTTATATATATTATGAGAGAGAAACAGAATGAGCAGGGGAGGGGCAAATTTTACATAGGTTCCCAGCTGTCAGTGCAGAGCCCAACACAGGGCTCGAACCCACGAACCGTGAGATCATGACGTGAGCCAAAATCAAGAGTCAGATACTTAAACAACTGAGCCACCCAGGCGACCCTGTGTTTTCTATTTTATAAGCCTGAATTTTGTTATCACTATTTATAAAGTGGAAGGTTTTCTCCCCAACCCCCTAGGACCCTGGATTTGGGGAATCTCTAGAAAACACCAAGAAACGGCTCCACTGGACGTTATGGCGGCTGGAGCCAAGTGGGTGAGGCCATCGCTCCAGGTCACATCCCCACCTCCAGTTCCTCGGGGGTGTCACCTAACTGGCCTGTGGCACTCCGTTTTGTAAGCCCGGAGTGATTACCGATTTGCTCACGTGGCAGGCAGCAGAGGGGACTGCTGTGAAAAGACTCCCAGAGGGTACATGTGGTGGCCCCTGAGAGACCGAGAGTGGCTGTCTCGGACCACAGAGCGAGAGAGGAAGGAAGAAACGTTCACGTTTTTGAGCACCAACTATTTGCTTCCCCCACGCTGGTGGTTTTCTGTACAAGAGCTCGTTAAGCCCATAGAGCAAAGCGCAAATTATAAGCCCCATTTTAGAGAGAGAGAAACTGAGGCTCAGAGAGACACCGTTACATACCCAAGGTCAAGGTCACACTCTGTACCTTGTGGCCTTGTAGGTCCTCCACTCAACGGGAGAGTCTCTTCCCCAAGCCCTGATTCTAGACTCAGACGCATGACTTCTTTGGTCCAATAAAATGGAGTGCAAATGAGAGTACGCCCATCCCAGCCTAGCCCTCAAGTAGCTCTATGGCGTTTCAACTTGCTCTCTAATATCAAGGTTTTCATCATGAGAAGGACACGTCTTACCTGGCCTGTGGGTCCTGGAAGGAGGATGAGAGAAATGGCCACTCCCAGCTGATTCCAGTCTGGACTAGCTGACCCTGGACTAATGAGAAATAATTAGTGTTAGCTGACTTAAGTCACTGAGAATGGGGTAGGGCAAGTTTGTTACACAGGAATAGCTATCTGATACATTGAGTACAAAATTAGGCATATGAATAGGTATCTTATAGTATCTCTCTCTTGGAGTGACAAGCTTTAAAACAGTCAACATTTGGGTGGAGGACAGATGATTCGCAGAGAAAAATATAAATGGCTGATAAATGAACAAAAAAGTTCACCTTCCGTAGTAATCCAAGAATTTGAATTAAACTTAAAAAAATTCAACATCACCCATCAAACCAGCAAAAATAAATATACATGGATGGCCATGTGATGTGATGTCAAGGGTAGGGGAAATAGATTCTCTCCTATCCAGCTGGGAGGTGTGAGAATCATGTAATGCTTTAGAAATCAATTTAGCAGCATCGAGGCAAACCTTTAATGGGCACATCCTTTGCCTGAGCAGCTCCAAGACTTGGTATCCCCAGTGGGAACCCCCAGCCCCTGGGCCCATTGAGCCTTGTACAGGAACACCCGCTGCGGCCCTGTTCAGTACAGCAGCACCCGGGGATGGGCTTTCTGTCCAGCATCAGGGGAAGGAAGGATTAAATTGAAATGAGGCTGTGTGAGCGAATAATACCTGAAGGAAAAAACACAAGAGCCGAATGAGGCAAAGAATGACCACAGCAATGCAATCTTATAAAAACACACACAACAGGACTATTTTGTTGACCGATGCTTATAGTCAACAATAAAAGGTGGGGCTCCTGAGTGGCTCAGTCGATTGAGCGTCTACTTCAGCTCAGATCATGATCCCACGGTTTGTGGGGTCGAGCCCCGCGTCATGCTCTGTGCTAATAGCTCAGAGCCTGGAGCCTGTGTCGGATTCTGTGCCTCCCTCTCTCTGCCCCTTCCCCGCTCACACTGTGTCTCTGTCTCTCAGAAATGAATAAACGTAAAAAAAAAGTAAAAACAACAACAACCACCACATTAGTGTTGCTTTGGAATGACAGGTTGCGAATTTATAAAGGTGGTGCTTCTGGGGGGAGGGTATGGGGGAAGACAGAATGTAAATGAAACTCAAGTCATATTTGTAGTATTTTGTCTGTCTGTGTATTTAAACCCCAAAACCATGACCACAGCCCAGGAGCTCATGCTCGCGGTGGCCCACACTACGTGGAAGGCGTAGGGGGCTGTCTTGTCTCTCTTTGTATTTGTCTATGTTCAATTTTATTCCTTGTGACTGAAGCAGCGCTGCTAGGAGGGGCGTGGGCGCCGGCCCTTCTCCCTGTGCACATAGCCTCCCCTCGGGGTGGGTCCCCACTGCCCGGTCCACGTGGGCAGATGCAAGGACTTGGGTGGAACAGTGAACCCTGAAGCCAGCCTGTGTGGATTCAGACTCTGGTTCTTCCGCTTCCTCATTGTGAGATGCCAGAAGGGTGGTGTAACCTCATGTGCTTCAGTTTCCCCATCAGTCAATAGCTGATGTGAGGAAGAAGCGAACTAGATATTGGAAAGGGTTTGGCATTTGCCTGGTAGGGGCGGGTGAATAAATGTCAGCAGCTTTGCTCGCCTGGGCGCCCCCGGGCCTCTTCCATAGATCACGCTGGCCACAGAGAGCCATGGCTGCCGATAGGAGAAAGTGGTGGCTACCTGCTAGGCTATCTTTGCTTGGCCCTGGTCCAGGTGACATAGAGGTGGCTGGGGAAAAGGCTAGGACAGGGCCCTGCCCCAGGTGCCTTTGGCGTAAAATGGACTTAAGAATTTTAGCCGCCACCAGCCTCTCTCAGCCTGGCTCCTTTCCCCACTAGCTGAAAGCTCAGGGTGTTCCAGAAAACTACAGCCAATGAGGGAGGAAAACCCACACTCACTTAGCTCTTCCTGGGGCTCTTTCTTGTATTCATTCAACAAACCATCCCCAACACATCCTTCCCTGTGTGGACCTCACCCTGAGGGACACATTGGAGGGTAAAGCTGGCGTAGGCATGGGTTTTATTTGAGTAAAGGACCCATGTCAGTGGAGCAAGGAGTCCTTCAGATCACGTTTCCATCGATCCTTGCCAGCTCCGTATGTGTGGCTGATGGCGCACTCTCCCAAGAAGGAGGAAATCAGAACTCAGAGGAGAAGGCCCTGCAGCAGACAGCCTTCCTGTGTCCTTCATCCTTGCAGGCTCCGGCCTGAGGGCCTGGTCGGGAACCCTTCCAACCATTTGTTAGAGCCACCCAGAAATCCCAGAATACCACGCTCTGTATCAGTCACCTACTGCTATGATAACAGTGCCTAACAAAGCGTCCCCAAAGTCAGTGGGTTTTCACAACTCTCATTTATTCCAAGTCATGGGTTTGCAGGCCAGTTGATCCAGGATGAGCAGATTCATTTCAGGTGCCCTTTTAGGTGTCTTTCTTCCTCCGTGGACCAGCGGCTACATGGGCTTCCTCATTATTATTTCAATGGGAGAAGCACAAGAAGGGTAAACGGACTCTTCAGGTCCCAGGCTCAGAACCGACGTCCTGTCAAACACCTCCTACCAGCCAATGCAAGTCACAGGACCATGGCCAACTACCATGGGGAGGAAATATCCTTAGCCTCTAGTGGGAGGTTCTGCAGTTACAAGCAAAAGGGTGAGCATGCAAAGAGGGCGGAGCCAAGAATGATAATGCACCTGCTTCCTGTCTGCAGCCCCTTGGGGCGATGGGCAGGAGAGATGTCAGGATGGCCACATGGTGGAACAGGGAATTGCTGTGGCGCAGAAAGGTGCAATGACTTCTCTCCTGCCCCAGAACGTCAGCCTACACTCCTGACCCCTGGTCTCTAAGCGTCGTGCATTCCCCACTAGCCTAGACTTTTGCCACCCATCAGGGATGTCCCAGGCCCTGGGTTCTCTTCTAGCCCGTCCATCAGACCTTGAGATGGAACATTTCCAGACCGCACAGAGAAGCAGGAAGATGCAAACACAGAGAGTTAATTTTTACCCAAACTTAGGAATTCTAGAGGAAAAAAAAAAAACCTGTATGCGATTCTAGAGTTTTGGCACTAAATGGTGCTAAAAGCATTTTTGGCACCCTTTGGGGAGCGAAAGTTTCCTGGTGAGTTTGGGAGCGGAAAGCAGAATGCGCCGTTTGTCCCTTGGTTTTGTCAAAGCACTCACTTCTGGCAAGGGGGCCCTGCCTCTGGCGGCACAGGCATTCACGGTCATTGTGCCTGCTTTAAAACGGCGGTCGCCTCTGGGTAGAAAGAAAGCCCAGGACTGTCACCTGTTCCTGGCTCTCTCTCTAGAGCATTGAGATGGGCAAAGGGAAAAAGATGTCACCACCGAAGAGAAAACCAACTGTGCAGATACGGAGACCTTTCTCTCTGGATCTGAAAGAAGTTGAGCGTGTTGATGCACTGACCTCCCGTCAACTGTGAAGGATCTCCGTACTCAGCCGTGACCCTCCCGTTGCCTTCACCAGCCGTGGGACAGGAGGGGCCGGGAGAGCCAACCCCAGCTGTAGATATGAAGGGAGCTGTCTGCTGAAGATCCTTCCAGGAAAGAAGATTTTAGTCCCTGGAAGGAGACAGGGAGAGATGTTCTCTCTCCTTCTCTTCTTCTTCTGGGTTTTGCCGTGTCTGGATGTGTTGTGATGCCTGGAACTCGGCAGCCATCATGCGTCACTGAAGGGGGCCTACCTGGGGGCAATACTGCCATTATTGAGGGCTGCACACCAGGCAGGTGCTGTGCTGGACACAGGACATTGGTGAATGCTTTCTAGATCTTCTAGTGTGCCAGGTCCTGGGGACACAGTTGAACAGGCCTCAGAGAGGTCCCAGCCGGGGAGTGATCACGGGGTCTGACAAGGGAGACACAGCACAGGGAACGACAACAGAGGTCCAGGGGGATGGGGGAGCACCCTCCCTCCTGCTCACCTGCTGAGTCTCCGTCCCGCCCTTCTGTAAACAGATGCTCTCCCTCAATCTGGGCGCCTCGTGGGCCCCGTGCCAAGCTTTCCGCACAACAGTGACAGTGGCATATGTGGACGCAGCCCCTTCTGTCAGCCCATGTTGTCCGCCTAGGATCATTGTGAGGAAAGCGTCCTTCCCATTTTCTGGTCAGGGAAACCAGGCCCAGGGCAGTGACAGCGCTTCTAGCCTTTTAGATTCATCATTAACGTCTCGGTGTGGGTGGGCCAGGACAAAGGCTCATGTGTCCTCAAGCTGTCACTTGTCCATGAAGCTCTTCTGCACCCAGGCAGTCCCATGGCCCAGTGCCCTCACGGCTGGATCCACTACACAAAGCTGGGCCTTCCCCTTCGGCCTTTCTGTCCCACAGAGACAGTCAGATCAGCCATTCCCTCCGGGGAAGGAAGGCACCCCTACTCACCAACCCGCTGCCCAATGAGAAGGCCTCTCACTTGGCATCTTGTTTGTCTTTACAGTAACTCTGATGGCACTGCGGGGCCCACTGCGCAGAGAACTCTGAAGGCCAGCGTGGGGAAGAGAGCAGAGCAGAGCACCCAGGTGGTAGAGGGAGGAATAATGGAGACATGCCCCCCCCAAAGGGCCCCAGGACTTGGGGACCACGGGGCCTTGTCGCCTGCTTCTACCAGAGGGGAAGACGCAGGGCCTGCTGGGGAAACTGCGGTTTGCTACTCTGAAGCAAGGGGCCGTGTCACCCTCAGGGCGAGCCGGGCTTTAGCAGAGTTTACAAAGGAGGCTGTGAGCGGTTAGATCTGTGAGCAGACAGGGAGGGGACAGGGAGGTTGGGACCTCATCCCAGGGGAGGCTCCTTTTGCCAAGAAGATGTTCACGGGGAGGGCAGATTCATGGGAAGGTGGAGGCGGGTTGCACAAAGGTATGGGAGAGGGGGTCTGAGGCGAGGACTCAGTTGTGCAGGAGCAAGTGTGTCCACAGCGGCGGTGGAGGGGCTCTGGTGGTGGACAGATGGGGGGCACAGAGCTGGGCTACCGGGCTCGGGCGGGGCGCTGCCGCTGATCAGCTGGGCCCCGGTTCGGCCATGGCAGAAGACTCACTGGAAGACGCTGGGAGTGTCCTTCGTTCTCGTCAAGGGAGGCCGTCCTGGATGGGACCTGGGCTCCACCGTGCCCCCCACCCCCGGCCCCTGCCCCCGGCCAGCTCACCCAGGGTTGGGACAACATGGTGTGGGGGCCACGGCCACCCGTCAGTCCAGTTTCTGAGCTGCACACGTTCTGTCCCCAAATCACATCACATGTTGGCTTCCTGCAGCCAAAATGCCGGGAAACCCAGTGTGTGTTCTGGCCGCTGAACGCCCAGCCCTGAGTCAGAAAGACGCTGGATGACTTGGGGGGACAGGGGGCCTCCGCCTGATGCGCCTTCGGGCAGCCTGCCTTCGTGGGCGGCCACCGGTCTATCTAGGCATCTGCTCTGCTCTCGAACCTGCCTTGGGCCCTCGGGGTGAGCCTGCATGAGAACTGCTTGACAGTGGGTGGACAGCAGGGCAGAGGGGGGCCATGGAGGGTGGGCAGTGGACCACCCACGACGGGAGCAGGTAGGGGGTAAGGGGCTGGGGGGCAGGAGCGGCTGCCGGCGACCAGGGTGGCAATGTCCAGGCTGCAGAGTCAGCGAGAGGATGGGTGACACCAGGAAGGTTAGCCTGTGCGGAGAGTGGGGGTGGGGTCACAGTGACATGGGGAAGGGACGGCTCCAGGCAGAGCGGAGGATGTAGGGGTGTGGACTCTCCGTGATCTCCGGTGACGTGTGGGCAACCCAGGCATCGTCAGGCACCCGTGGGGCCCTGGGTACCCAGCGTGGGAGGGAGGTGTGGCACAGAGGTGCAGCACAACAGGCCTGCTCCTCAAATCACTGGAACTGGAAGGAAGCCCTTTCACCAGAGCCTGGGGCTCGTCCAGGAGGGATGCATGCAATTCAGGCAGCAATCACACCCCTCTTAAAAAATTAGATAGAGCTTTTATTAAATGAGCCACGTAGAAACGCGCCTATTTACACCCAAGTCATCAGTGTGAGATCAAGTGACAGCCAAGGTACAATTCTTCCAGTCTCCAGCTTTTAGAAACATAGAAAGCGTTGCCAGGCCCTAAAGGGGCTGCAGTTGGCTCACGCTTGTGGCCGAGAGTCTACGTGGACGACTTACCATGCACAGTGAGCCTGTGGGCTGGGCTCCGGGCTAAGCCTCCAGTTCTTCCTAAGAGCGGCCCAGGACGGACAGGCCGCGTGCTGGACGCCTCGAGTGGATGCTGGACAGAGGGCTGGGGAGAAGGCAGGTATCTTCCCAGCCGTCTACTCCTTCCCAGCCCCTTCCTGGAGGCCAGGGGAACCCTCCTCGCTGGCCAGCGCGTGCTCCGTGGCCTACCTGGTGGTGCCGCGTGGAGCCCGGGGGTCACACGGGACGGCTTAGAGTCTCTGACCTGTCGAGGAACACGACCCTGGTGCACAAGGAGGGACGGGTAACACTGGGTCTTTGTCCTTTGACGGAGCACAAGAAAAGACCCCGGTCTCTGGCTCAAGGAGGTTTTCCTAAGTAAATCCCGAGGTCGCTGTGCTGGTAGAGAAGCCAGGACAGCGACGAGGGGCCAGACCCCAAACGCATCTCAAGGGAGCCGTGGCCAGGTTCAGGAGACACTCGCGCGCAGAAGAGACACACAGAAGCTGCCACCTATATTCACAGGAGCCCCAAGGGGGGCGAAGAGCAGCCGGGAGGGTGGCTCAGTGGGCGCGGTTTCTGTGGGTGAGGCAGAAACCGGGTGTGTTTGGGCCGCGTCAGTGCGCACCTGGGGCCTCGCTGCGGTCCCGGGCCATGCGAGCTCGCTCCCCACACGTCCCGGCAGGAGCCACACTCCGGGAAACTGTACAGTTTCCAAGGAGGGGAACAACCCCACAGAATCTAAGACACAGTTACAAAGTCCTTTCCCTGAGGCCACTTCGGTAACGTCCCCTACGGGCCACTGGGGGACGGAGCTGACACCTGCTCAACATCTGGAGACGGGATGGCCCGAGAAGCCGTGGGGACGGAAGAGCAGATGTCCACGGGGTCCAGAGAATGGGGCACAGAGGAATGCGCTAGGGTCTTAGCCTTGTAAGACTCTGAACTAAGAACAAAGCAAAAACCAAGAGGCAACCTAAGGCCCCGCACAGAAGAGGGAGCCAGCGGGCACGGTCGCAAGGATCACTCTACAGGGGCAAAATAGGCAGCGGCGTGGGTCCGGGCCAGCGCTCGGAGCCTGGTGTGCCCCAGCCGGTGTGCTCCGTGGGGGCGCGAGACATCAGGGCCTGGGGTGCGGACTAGTGGGAGGGGTACGCGGGGCTCCACAGCCTCGAGTGAGGGATGGCTCTGTGAATGGGAGGCAGTGCGTTGAAAGGTGTCAGCGACGAGCCAGCGAAATCTAGGGCGGAAAGAGATGAAATGAGCCCCCCAGCATGCGCGAGACCTTGGCCGTCCCCTTAACCAGGCCCCCACGAAGCCCTGGGTCCGTGGAGGGAGGTCACCCAGGGAAGGGGTGATATTGGAAGTGCGGAGAGGCTTTGTGCTCGGGCCCTGACCCCGGGCAGCTGCGGGGTAAGAACGAGCGGCAGGTCTTAAGAGCACACGACGCGTCCGTGCGTCTGTGGGGTTCGCGGGGAGGGGGCATGTCCATCTGGGCCGGAGCAGCCTCTTGGGCAGAGAAAGTCGCACACACAGTCTCCAGGGAACGTGGAAGGGTCTCCAGTGCTCAGGAGTTGATGCCAGCATTCGGCTCTGGCTCCTACACAGAGGGAGGGGTGCGCTGGAAGACGGGGTTACAAAAGCTGAGTCCCCGTGGGAAGAATGGTTGAATACGTTTGTAGAAGGCTATGATTCCAGGTCCTGGGTGCGTGTGGGGTCTGGTTCCCAGGAAAATGTATCTGGATATACATATACAACATACAAAACTGTGCCCTATTCCAAAAATTTCAGACTCTTTGAAGCCTGGCCATGTCCCTCCTGGGTCAGTGGGCACCTTCCAGATTCCTCATATACGGGAGAGAACCCTCAAATGGAAGAGACATAAAGGTTGCAATGTGCAGCTGTGAAGGTTGGGCACTGCACAAGGTTCAAGGGACGCCATTCACAGAGAGAAGTGTTCCCTGGAACTGTGTAGGATCACCGGGGCCTCAGGGTCACCAGAGACAAGTGGACTTTAAGAGGAAAGGCCCCTGTGATTGTTGGCCGTCTGGGAGTTCCATGATCAGGACCGTCACAAATCCTCACCGCTGAGTCAGTCAATTTGCCCAGCTTACAGCCCTCGGCAGCAGTCCCAGGAGCTGAGATCCAGCCCCAACATGCACCCCTGCAGGGACAGCTCCCACTACCTGCCCTCCACCCTCCACGGATGTGCCTGGGGAAAGCTCTCCTTGCCCAGGACCAGCAATCAGGGCAAGGTGGCCTCGCACCCCAGCTGCCACTTCTGCGTGGGGTGAGAGGGCCTGACAGCTGGGGTTCGGGCCCTTGCTCCCCACACTCCTCCCTTGTACCCTAGTACCCCAGCTCTGCCTTTCTGCATCCACAGTCTGGCTATTTACAGTGGGGGCTGTCGCGAGGGCTGTCTTCTGGGGAGAAGGCTGGGGGTGTGTTGAGCTCCTGGGGCGTGCGGACTGTGTGGTAGGCTGCAAGACAACATGGCTGGTTAGAGTTGGGGTCGGGAGTGGAGCACAACCCAGTGGACACAGTGCAGCCCACCTCACCTATGATCATGACAGCAGTCCCAGCAAGCAGGGCAAAGAGGGTGAAGAACATAACTTGGTAGGAATCCAGGAAGTGCTTGATAAGGCTGCCTCCATCTGCAATCAACGGAGAGACAAGTGACCCAACCACCGCTTCAAGTCCCCTGTGTCTGTGTGCCTGGCCAGAGGGCGAGGTGGCCGGCCTGAGGCCTGGGGCACCGGCCGGTCCTGGGAGGCTGTCGCCCCAGTGCTCCATCTTTTTCCATCTTGGGCCCCTTGAATTGACCCAGGTCCACCCAAGGCGCAGCTTGGAGGGGGTTCAGTTCCATTCCCATTCCAGGGAGGAGCAGAGCGGTCTGGGGGAGTTCGGAGGTCTTGGGAGGCCCGGGAGTCAGCCCTGTTGCCCGGAAAGGCGAGGCAGCGTAGAAGATGTTCAGCCATGAGGCTGAGGTGATGAAAAAGGTTCTGGACAGGGGTACTGCCACTCTCAGAACGGAGGCCCATGCACCAAGAGAGCCCCCCCCCCAGCCACCCCAAAGCCACCCCTCCTCTGGGGCCCTACCTCAGGGCAGCCAAGAGTGGGGCTTCCTTTTCCTTCTCCCTCTGACTCATCCTGGACCCCGCCCTCTCCTCCTAAGTGGGCTGTCCTGAGTCAGGACACATCCCTGCTTGGCAGGAAGCACGGGGTGGCCTCTTCGAGTGCCCTGACATGGGTCTTAGCCCTCAGTCTCTTCCCGGCCAGACCTGACCAGGCCACTTCCCTGCTCTCAAGAAAAAGCCACAGCCCCTGGCCTGGTTGTCAAGCCTCCTCGGGCCCGGCCCCTCATCCTGCACATCAACCCAGGGTCCTTCTGACTACATCGCCCTCCGCCTGGCTCCTTCTAGACCTGGCAGAAGCAGCCCCTTTGACCCACACGCTAAAGCCAGCAGATGCACAATGACCCCCAATGTGTGCCCCCCACTTTTTCAGCCACATGTTTAGAATCATTCCTTTCTTGCTGCATGTGGAATCCCATAATTCCATGCCCTACTCGAGGTGGGGGCCTTCTCCGGAGTTTGCCCCGCATGTGGGCTGACACACAACAGGTGCTTTCACATGACTTCGGGATAAATGAGTCATCCGTTATTGAGCACCTACTGTATGCGCTAGGTAGGCCCTGTTGTAAGTGCTGTCCCCACATGGACTCCTTAGCTTCCAGTCGGGGAAGACCACCGGAAAATCTCATTAATTGTATTAAATTTTCTATTGGCTGACAGTTGGAAATAGTGCTCTGGAAGCAGGAAAAGCATTTGTGAGGGAGTAAGGGTCAGATTTCCTAAAATTTGAGCAGGGACTCCTGGTTGGGGAAGTCTGGCAGAACTGCCGGTAACTAGGGGCGCTTTGATGGCTCAGTCAGTTAAGCATCCGACTTTGGCTCAGGGCATGATCTTTCGGTTTGTGGGTTCGAGCCCTACATCGGGCTCTGTGCTGACAGCACAGAGCCTGGAGACTGCTTCTGATTCTGTGTCTCCGTCTCTCTGGCCCTCCCTCAGTCAAGCTTTGTCTATCTTTTTCATATATAAATAAAATTAAAAAAAAAAAAGAATTCCCAGTAAGTAATACACTTATGTAAGCTCATAGATAGTTGTATGGGGGGAAAAGAAAAGTTTAAGGGTCGTTACATTGAAAAAATTTTCTTTTTTAATTTTAAAGGGAGATGGTCCAGGACTTATGTGTCATGTCGGCTTCTCGGCCTCCGGGTCCTTTCCAAGGCCCTGGCTCATGTGTGGATGCCACTCACCACCAGGATCTCTAGAATCTCCATGGCTCCAAAGATATTGACCTCAGAGCTGGTGAAGTGGTTCCTGTAAAGGATGTCGGCCTGCTCCGTGTACAGCCCTGGGCTGAAGGGCACTTCGGCGCCAACGTGCTCCCCAGAGAGGAGGCTGCCCGGCATGGTGGCGGTGACAAGCTGCGCGGTCTCCCAAGTGCTGAAGTGCCTCAGTAGCTGGTCCATAAGCCTGTGCATCGTGACCGAGCGGACGTACCGGCCTGCGGAGACACGGAAGCGCCAAGTTGTCACCTCTCCCACCCATGCCCAGATGCAGCACTTTCTCCTTGGTTTTCTAACTGCAAAACTCCTACATATCCTTCAGAGCCCAGGTGGGGAGTCGCCTCCTCCAGGGAGGTACCTCTTCAGCACCCCTGATCTGGCCTGGACACCCTTTCTGTGACCAGCTCTCTTGCCCCTTCCTCAGAATCCTCTGCTCACCGAATCCCGGCTGCATTGACATCCCTGGGGTCGGGACGTCCGGGCAAATGGTGCATGTCCAGCCCTGGCCATCCTGGCTCAGGATGGGGGAGTAAATAAGGATGCTGTTGCTAACTCCTCTGGTTAAGCCTGGGCTGCACGTTCTGGGAAGGAACTGAAAAACGGCCCCAAAGCTCCTCCACGGTCATCATCATGTTAACTCTGAGCAGCGACCGTGGAGACTGCTCAGGAGTGTGTGCTGGGCACTACACTAAGCATATCACAGAACGACTGTTCTGAACCCTTGAAGCACCCCGTGTGGGCACCCCTCTTTTCAGACACTCCGTGTCACATATCCAGCTCACCCCAGCCTGAGGCCCGGCATCACGGGTCGTGGCAGTTATTCCGGGACACACTGTCTGGCCCTTGGCCGTTTAGCAAGGGTCCTACCACCCACCTCACGCTTGCGCTTTTCAGCGCCAAGGCACCATCCTTCTCGTTTCACAGAGGGAAGCAGCCTCAACACCACTGGGCCTGAGCTGGGAAGAGCAGAAAGGGACTTACACCCGGGCTCTCCAAACCCGACTGTGTCCTGCCTGCTGCATGTAGGTGGGTGCTGAGCCCACCCGTCACCCAGCACAGGATGGCCAACCCCTCCTGGAGGCCAGAATGGACCCCAGGCCAGAGTGGGGCATTGATCAACAGGCTGGGCTCCTGACAGACGGCTGGAAGGACAGACGGCTGCTGGGAGCCCAACATGGCAAAGGGGCCCCTGTGCAGGCCAGTGCTCGTGTGCAGACCTTGTGAACTCACCCAGCGTGGCGTCAAATCCAGGTTCTGCCGTGAACACGTCACACGCTGGGAAATCGAAGACGTGTTGCTTGAACTGGGGGTGGCAGCTGATGAGAGATTCCGGGTGCAGAATCTCGATGGTCTCCATCTGGGAGCGGGAGCACTCACTGCATATGGGAAGGGGTGAGAGGGCGTGGGCCAGGCCTCCTGGCCGCTACACCCAGGCTCCCCACACCTCCCTGCAGGGCCCCAAAACGGAAGCAAGAGCAGGACGCTGCAGGCTTGCCAGGCTGGGAAACACCCCACGTTCGTTCCACACTGGGCCCCCAAGATGGGATTGAGCCACAGGTTGTAAAGGCAGAGGACAATTCTACGGAGGAGGATGGATATTCTGAATCGTGGAAAATTTCAGGTCAGAATCTCCACATCTGGGCTAGAGCCTGCACCCAGAAGCACGGCAGATGGGTTGGGGCCACTAACGCAGAGCGTCTTTTCCTGTCAGCAGGGGGAGAATGGCAATTTATTTCTGGGCAGCAGGAAGACAACTGTCCCCGACTAATACACAGAGTGTCATCTCGGCCAATGCACAGCATTGGCCCCGTGTCCTGAGGCAGGAAAAGGGAGGTTCCCACGGTGCGGTAAAGCCGTCTCATCAATCCGAAGGAGAACAGTGCTATTTAATTCTACCGGGTACGTGGTTTAAAAAACAACAACAAAAAAAAACAAACCCAGCCCATATCGATGTACTTATTTCTGGCAGCTCCTGTCCAGGGCTGTCACGGGCAAGGAACACGGTCGAATGTTGTACGCAGGACTGGAGTACCAAAATCGGCGGTGAGGCCTGCTAAGTCATTACTTTCTAGGATTGCCGAGGGGCTTTCGTTCCTCGGGAATGCTGGGGCGGAGGTGTCGTTTCCAGCTCAGACACAGGCAGTTTCTGGGTGCTGGGCTCTTTTAGAAAGAAAACTCGGATTTCTACAAAGCTGGAACGAACGGGCCAGTCTGCCTTTGGCGTGAATTTGAGGAGGTCCACAAGGAGCCTCATCCCTGCTCCCTGGGCCTGGCGGGGACCCTCCCCAGACCAAGCAAGCCCCTCACTCGTTACCTCTAAGGTTAGAGCCTCTGTCTCCCATGGTGATGGTCACTTTGGACGCCTCCTGGAATCTGGTCTGGGCTGGGCGGACGGGATGGGCCACGATCCTTTGAGGGACACCGATCACTATCTGGGGAGAGAGACAAGGCGGTTGCGCTGAGTGTGGGCTCAGCTAGGGGCATTCCTGTGACCTTACACTGTTGCCTGTGATGCGGGCACTGCCCACTGCACAGGGGGCAAAACTGAGGTCTGACGTCTGTTTTAGCCATGGTCAGATGTGGCACAGCTGGGGTGAGAACCCAGGCCGGTCAGACCCCACAGCCTTGTCCCCTGTCCATCTAAATAGGCTGCTTGTCCCAACAGAAGGTCTGAATGCGTTCAGTCTGGGGGGGGGGGCTGTGGGTTCTGCCTCCTGTGACAGCTGCCGATCACCCCTCTGTGCATCCGTTTGGTTAATTTATCGTTCAGCAATGAGAGAAGGAGTCGTTTGACTTTACTGTCGTTTATTTAAGATTAATCAATCTGACCAAAATGCAACTCACATAGCCTGGGTATTGAAGGCCCCTAGAGACTCAATTCTTCCCAGGATTGCCCCCTGCTCCGCCCCTTTGCCCATCCGACACTGGCTGCACCATGATGCCCCCACTGTGTACCTTTCTTGGCGCCCGCAGAGCCTGACCCCATCAGCCCCTGCAGGCCCCCTCCAACTTGAAAGCTCTCCGACCACCTCTGGCAGACACTCAGCACTTCCAGTTTCCCCCAGATCTGATTTCTACCAGAATGTGATTTCCTGAAAGGCTGTGTTGGGGTCTCCCTCCTCCCCGAAGCCCATGCAGCTCCCAGGTCCGTGGCTGATGCAGGAACGCAGGCTAGTCCTTCCACACAGGACTCACATGTGGGCACCCACATCCCGGCCCTGGTTTTCTCCCCTCTTCCTGTAGGTCCTCAGGTGCCCAGCGACCTTGTAGGAAATCATCACAGATGCCACCTCTCGGGCCACAGCCACGCCCGTCCTGGGGTCCGTGTGGAGGGTGCTGTCAACTGAGGAGCTCCAGGTACCGAACAGGCCTGGGAGAGAAACCCCGGGCTGTCACTCCTCCTTCCCCACCTGCCATGCCCACCCGGCCCTGTCACCTGGGTGACCTTGACAGCCTCTGGGCGGCCCCGCTCCTGTGCTCGACACTGCGGCCAGGGGAGCCCCTGTGTCACGCTCAGGGCAGACCCCACACCACTCGCCGCTGCACCCTGGCTCTGGCCCACTTCCCCCACCCCCGGCTGCGGCCACCTGCAGCGAACCTGCACTCTGCATGGCTGTGACCCTGCCCACCGTGAGCCCCCGCCCTACTTTCACTCCAGCGCCTGCCTGCTTGAATTTCTGGGTCATTCCCTTGTCCCGGGCTGACCCTGGTGCCGGCCCTCCCCACGGCACCACCCCTGCCCACCCCCCGCTCTTCATCCGTCCCTTTTTAGCAAATAAACAAGTGTCACCTCAAGAGCTGGCACTAGATAGCATTTCTTAACTAAAAGCCAATTGCGTTATGTAAGAATACAACAAAACAACTCAACAACAACATCCTATTTCTGGCAAATTATATTTGCTTTTCTTTAGGGGCAGCGTTGAACGTCCTTTTAAAATGAATTGAATTTGGTAAGAAAATAGGGAGTCAATTTGAAAAAAAAAACTGAATGACGGAGGCCATGGATGTAAAGGCAGCACGGGAAAGGCTGAAACCCAGAAATAACTGAGGAGAATGATAGCTGTCCGCGTTACGTTTCCTTCTAGATGTAGGCTGTACATGGCACACGGTAACCACTAGTCCTGAGATGAATTAAAATGAAACAACGAACTCCTCGGTTGCATTAGTCACATTTCGAGGGATGGATGGTGAGTGCCCCCTGCTGTGTTAGACGGCATTGATAGGGGATGCTTCCACAATGCTAGAAACTTCTAGTGGACAGCATTCACCTAGGGCACAAGTCGGTGTGGACGACGCAGGTGTTGTTGGAGACGCCCTTCCCGATCTGCACGAACTCGTCTCTAGGCACAGGAGGGGGATGTGGGCTCTCAGTCTCCGGAAAGGGCCCCAGCTCCCGAGGGAGAAACGTAGTCGAAGCCCCTGCAGGGCCAAGCTTTCTGCTGACTGTGTCCCCAGGCATCCCTCCAGGTCAAGTGTACCGAGCAGCTTGTGCAGTGCTTGGGCCACCGTAGTGGCACAAACCTGGTCTCATCTATCCCCCTCCAGGGTGGCCCATGGCCCCCAGCATATCCCCCAAGTGCCAGCAGGGAAAGCCGAGGCCAGAGGGCAAGGCGAGCTATGAGATGCTTGCTGGTCCCTTCCCAACAGGGAACAAGGACATTCTCGGGGGGCGCAGCCTCTCCCCGCTTCCTCATTGGTCATCGGGGATAATATGTACTCCAGGCCTGAGGCAAGCACTAAACCAACTGAGTGGCTATAAAGCCCTGAGCGTGGCGCCTGGCACACGGCGAGTGCTCGGTCAACAGCAGCCAAGGTGGCTCTAGTGGAAAGGCCCAGACTGGCAGGCCTGATGGGCAGGGCCTCTGGCGTCATCACGCTCCTCCGCCATGCCTTCTCTCTGCGGAGCTCTCACTAGTCTCTAGGAGAGAGTTTCCCAGCACTAACAGGGCCCTCGGGACCTCTGTGGGGGAGCTGAGGGGCTGGGAGGAGCCAGCTCCGTTTCCTCCAAAGTGGCCTAAGTCCCACTCTCACGGATGGCGCACAAGATGTGCACGGAGCCCGACAGTGCGCCAGAGGCCTTCTCCACGACAGCTTCACCTGCTGGCCCTCAGGACAAGGAGTGTTCCCCACATGACGGGGGCGGGATCACAGCCCTGAAGGGCTGAGCTGCCTCTTTTGGGAAGGGCCCTCATAGGCCAGAGCTGGGGCTTGAACCGGGTCCGACTCCTAAACCTAGTTCCTCCACCAGGCTACGCCCCCCCATGCCTGGCCCCGGGCATGTTGAGCAGGCCTGTGAAGGGGCCAAGTTGCAATGGTCCCCCACACCCCCGCCTGGCGGGAGCACAGAAAGTGCCTGTGAAGTGAGCGCATGTGCCGGCCGGGCCAAGGGGCTGCTTTCTGTATCAGGGTTCGTCTCCATAGGGCTGAGCTATTTATAGGCAGAAATGAATTCTTCTTCACTTGGAGAAAGGAGCCCTTCCATCTAGAAGCACAGACCACAACCACCGGCTCCAGAACAGTTTAACAGAAAGCCTATCAGCCACTGTGTGGACCAGATCTATGGATTTAGCCATGGCTGCCCCAGCCCCTGGGGACTGGGAGGCATCTGTAACAACCTAATGCCACAACACAAGTCCCAGGGCACACATGGAGGGGACCGCGGGGCACCTCAGAGCTCCCTCATTCAGGACCTGCTTGATCAGGAAGATCCTGAGCCAGAAGCCCACTGCCTCTAAAGGCGGGTTCAGACCTACCATCGAGATGCGCTTCCACACAGGAGCCGAAATCTGCCCGCAGCCCCTTTCCGGCGCTTACAGGTTTCAAGAGTGTTCTTCCATGCCCCGGCTGTGTGACAAGCGCTAACCTTCTCTGAGTCACATCCTGCCCCTCTCTGTCCCAAGGGAGGTAAAAGTCACTCAGGCCCCTCCCTCTGGAGCTGCCTCCCCAGATCCCTGGGACTGGTGATGGCTCCCTTCTCAAGCGGAGGACATCACAGGGAATAGTTCTGCACATGCTTTCTCCACAGCAGCTTCCCGGACCACCCCGAAACTCCTAGCCCGTCACAAAAATGTCACACTTCCCCCTCCACATACGCACGCAGCAAGGGCTGCACTGGTCCCTCGCGGGGGACGAGAAACCACGTTACCTCCATGTGCTCCGGGGCTGAGGTGAGTCGCTGTCCAGCTTTATCACTCACAGTCGGAGTGAGGCTGGTCTGGCCGACGGCCACACCGTGAATGCGGAACGTGGCGGTGTTGTTATCCAGGGCTTCATTTAGGGCCCTGGAACAGAGGGAGGAGCTGGGACTTCTCCGCAGGACCTGCCCGTCCTGTCCCTGAGATGCCTCCATCTGACCCCTGGGAGGACTCACACCAACGTGATGTTCGGGGAGGCTGCTCGGAGCTTCAGGTCCATGAAGGCGAAGTATTTGGCCAGGAAAACCTTCTTGTGAACGTCCAGCACCCGGACGTATGCCTGGACCGTCTTTCCAATCTCCACCTGCATCGTGGTGGAAAGAAACTCAGGGGAGCCTGTGAGTGACCGTTTCCATCACCTACTGTCCCCTGAGGCTTTCTGTGGAAGGATCATCCTCCTCAAACCCACAGACCTAGTTTGACCTGCAGACATTCAGCCACTCAACAAATGACAATCCATTAATTGCCTACTGCATACAAAGGACTTTGGGGATACTTAAATACATAAATAACACTCTCCACTCGTAAGAATTAAGAATCTAGTTAGTGACAAGACACAGCCAGAAGGCATACAGTAGGAGGTCCATAAGTGCTCACTGAACGAATAGCTCACATTTGGCACTATATACTACAGACAGTAAGAACTTTAAGATACAAAGACTGAGAAATGCTTAGTGAAGAAAAAGAAGTCTGATGGGCAAATCACCAGTGGAGAGAAGACCACAGAAGGAACATTGGAGGCTGTGTGAGACACTGATGACTTTTCAGGCACTCTAAGCTGCTGGAATGTTCCCCTTTGAATCACTACCCATTCTCTCCAGTCAGGAAGAGAGGAACCTGACAGCAGCCCTCTGTAAGCCTGGCCGCAGCTCTTTCAGGTGTTTGGAGGAATAAAAATTCCCTATTTATATTAAAGAAAATCTTAGATGTATCATGTATTCCTTTTGCAAAAGCACTTGGTATTAGTGCAATTTACTTATTAGCTGATGAGTTTCCCAAGAATCAAAAACCCACAAACTAGGGAAAAAACCCACGATCAGCAAGGGGTGTGCCTGGCTGGTTAGTGACCTACACCAGCTACAGACCAGGAATTCCCGTGTCGGGGCTCACGAGGGGATGACTTTGGGTGGGATTTACCACTCACCCTTAGTGATGTCCAGAAGCATGATGAAGTAGAACCTGAGAGTTCGCACGCCATCACACCCAAAGAACGATGGGGGCGCGACGACACTAGGAGCTCAAAGCCACTTGGTGGGGGCCCGGGGGTGGTGCAGGGGCTCAGAACCCAGGACTGGAAAAGCAAAGGGCACGAGGACGATAGCTCCCACAGAAACACCATTCTCCCAGTCTCTGTGTGTCGGCAACGAGGGGTCTTTTTGCAAGTGGCTACTGACCTTGTCAACCACGCGGACGTACAGCTCCCCGGTGTCCGAGACGTGGATGGCGGCCTTTGCCGGGGCTGGGAAGGCCAGGCACGGGTCATGGATCATGATGGTGGACACGCCTGGGAGAAGAGGGTACCCCTGAGAGGTCGGGGTGGGGCTTAGTCCTAGCTGTTCACAGCGTGCCGAGCCCTCACTCAGAAGTCCTAACCTTCCCTTGCAAAATCTCAGAACCTGCATAGAAACCCTAGAGGCCACCACGGTCTCAAGTACCAGCTCTGTGGGTCTCACGCATCCAAACAATCATCTCAGCCCCAGCCGCGTCTCAAGTAGAGACCCTGTGGACATTCTGATTGGATGGGCATATCCAGGACACTGTCTGGTCTTCACTGCCAAGACACCCCCTCCCCATTTTAAACCTCCTTCTTTCCTTCTCTGCATCCAGGGACCACAGATTCAGAAGCATCTCTCCCCAAGCAAACTGCACCACAGACACTCGCCCACGCAGTAGTTGCACTTGCCGTGATGTGCTGTGTTCCTGAGGCGTGTATCTCAACTAGGGGTCTGGGGGCTGGGCAGTTGGGGGCAAGCTACAGTGCTGCTGCGTGAGTCCAGAGCGGTGCTTCCCGTCTCTGACCCTGGCTTTGCTGCCTGCAGTTTGTGGTGTTATAGTCCTGGTGGGGGGGGGATGTTTACAGTGAATGGTTCAGAGTTTGCCAAGCCAGTTTTATTTATCAAGAGCTGAAGGCATCGGATCTGCGGCCCTGCTGGTCGTTGGTGCCCAGGTCCAGTAGAAGGTTGTGGTGACTGGAGACTCGGACCTGTAGGAAGTCAGGCTTCCTCTGGGAGGCCTCGCCCTGAAGCTAACTCGCCCCTTCAGAGGTCAGGCGAGCCTCAACTCCACTCTGAACTCGGTTCGCTCATCAGCGAAACTGCCAGCACTGCCGTCAAGATCAAAGGAACATGAGTGCCCTGGGAAGAACTGTGTCTTCACTCTCTGCTACTGCCGGCGGTGGGGGCTACAGGGACTTGTGTCTTCTGCAAAACAATGAATAAAAGCCTTAAAAATACCCATAGCACTTGCCCTTGAACCCAGACCTCCTCACCTGGAATCTAACCGAACAACAGAACAGGGAGGACAGAAACAAGTTCACGCACAAAGAGTCGTTCTGTCACACCATTACCTAGTAAGGCAAATCACAGAGAACGGTCTAAATCCCACAGTGTGGGGCTGCTTAAATCAACGAGGCACGCACCCACACGGCGGGAGGGCATACACGTCCCTGGGGCCGTGTGCACAACGAGCTGGGTCAAAGCTGCCTGGAGAGTTTGGTCCCAGCCATGTGGCTTTACAAGGCATAAAGCAATCCTACAAAGACATACCCCAGATGACGGAGGGAAAGGCAGGCAGCCTGTCCTTGCTGGTAGTCTGTCTCCTTTTTACTCCTCGGAGTCTCCCACACTTTCTACAGCATGCGGGTAACCTTTGGCCGGGGAGGGGGGCGG
>JAQQST010000592.1:0-21898 GCA_028646485.1 Cryptoprocta ferox
GCCCTGGGCTCTTATTCATTGGGAGATTTTTGATCACTGATTCGATTTCTTCACTGGTTATGGGTCTGTTCATATTTTCTATCTCTTCCCGTTTGAATTTTGGTAGTGCATGTGTGTTTAGGAATTTGTCCATTTCTTCTAGATTGTCCAGTTTGTTGGCATATAATTTTTCATAGTAATCTCTGATGATTGCTTGTATATCTGAGGGATTGGTTGTGATAGATACATTTTCATTCATGATTTTGTCTATTGAGTGTTCTCTCTTTTTTTTCTGAGGAGCCTGCCTAGAGGTTTATCAATTTTGTTTATTTTTTCAAAAAACCAACTTTTGATTTCATTGATCTGCTCAACTGTTTTTTTGGATTCGATATTATTTATTTCTGCCCTGATCTTTATTATTTCTCTTCTTCTGCTGGGTTTGGCCTTCTCTTGCTGCTCCCCTTCTAGTTCTTTTAGGTGCTCTGTTCAATTTTGAATTTGTGCTTTTTCTAGTTTGTTGAAATAGGCCTGGATTGCAATAAAGATTCCTCTTAGGACTGCCTTTGTTGCATCCCAGAGAGTTTGGATTGTTGTATTTTCATTTTCATTTGTTTCCATATATTTTTTAATTTCTTCTCTGATTGCCTGATTGGCCCAGTCATTCTTTAGTAGGGTGCTTTTTAACCTCCACTTTTTGGAGGTTTTCCAGACTTTTTCTTGGGATTGATTTCAAGTTTTATAGCGTTGTGATCCAAAAGTGTGCATGGTATAATCCCAATTCGTTTATATTTAGGGAGGGCTGCTTTATGCCCCAGTATGTGATCTATCTTGGAGAAAGTGCCATGCGCACTTGAGAAGAAGGTGAATTTCCTAGCTTCAAGAGCAGAGTTCTAAATATATCTATCAATTCCATCTGTTCCAATGTGTCATTCAGATCCATCGTTTCTTTAGTGATTTCCTATCTGGTTGATCTATCCCTTGCTGTAAGTGGAGTGTTAAAGTCCCCTGCAATTAACACATTCTTATCAATAAGACTGTTTCTGTTTGTGACTGTTTCATGTATTTGGGTGCTCCCAAATTCAGCGCATAGATGTTTATAATAGTTACCTCTTCCTGATAGAGAGACCCTGTAATTATTATATAATGTCCTTCTTCATCTTTTGTTACTGCCTTTACTTTAAAGTCCAGTTTGTCTGATATAAGTATGGCTACTCTGGCTTTCTTTTGACTACCAGTCACATGATAGATATTTCTCCATCCTCTTATTTTCAATCTGAAGGTGTCTTCAGGTCTCAAATGGGTCTCTTGTAGACAGAAAACAGATGGATTTTGTGTTTTTATCCATTCTGCTATCCTGTGTCGTTTGATTGGGGCATTCAGTCCATTTACATTCAGTGTTATTATGGAAAAATGTGGGTTTGGGTTCATTGTGTTCTCTGTAGAGTTCCTGTTTGTAGTGGTGTCTCTGGTACCTTGTATTCCTTGCAACATTTCCCTCATAGACTCCCTCTTAGGATTTCTTGTAGGGCTGGTTTGGTGGTGACGAATTCTCTCAATTTTTGTTTATTTGGGAACACCTTTATCTCTCCTTCTATTTTGAGTGACAGCCTTGCTGGTTAAAGGATTCTTGGCTGCATATTTTTTCCTGTTCATCACATTGAAGATTTCCTGCCATTTCTTTCTGGCCTGCCAGGTTTCTTTAGCTAGGTCTGTAGCCACTCTGATAGGTTTCCCTTTGTATGTTAGGGCCCTTTTTTCCATAGCTGCTTTCAGAATTCTCTCTTTATCTTTATATTTTGCCAGTTTCACTATGATATGTTGTGCTGAAGGTCGATTCAAGTTACGTCTTAAGGGGGGTCATTGGACCTCTTGGTTTTCAATGTTTATTTCTTTCCCCATATTCGGGAAGTTCTCAGCTATAATTTGATCAAGCACCCCTTCAGGACCTTTTTCTCTTTCTTCTTCTTCAGGAATTCCTATGATATGGATATTGTTCTGTTTTGATTGTATCAGTCAGGTCTCGAAATCTTTTTTCATGTTCCTGTATCAATTTCTCTCTCTTTTTCTCGGCTTCCTTTTTTGCTATAACTGTGTCTTCTAATTCACCTATTCTCCTCTCTGCCTCTTCAATCCTTGCAGTGGCTGCCTCCATTTTATTATGCACCTCCTTTATAGCTTTTTTTCTAACTTGTCACAGTTATTTTGAAGGTCCCTAGTGTGTGTATCAATAGCTTCTTTGATGTTTTTTTCAAGTCCAGCAATTAATTTTATGACAATTGTTCTAAATTCTTGTTCAGTTATGTTGCTTAAATTTGTTTTGAGCAGTTCTGTGGCTGTGACTTTGTCCTCGAATTTCTTTAGAGGAGAGTTCTTCTGTTTCGTCATTTTGACTAGCTCTCTGTCTCTTGTCAGTTTTGAAAGCTCGTTATTCACTGTGCACCTGTTAGTATTGCTCTATTAAAGGAGGCTCATTGTCCAGGGCCTGTCATTTCAGAAAGTGTTCTTTTAATGGTGTCTCTAGGTTTCTCTTGTTGTGCCTTTGATTATTTTACTTCCGTAGTCAGTGATATTTGGGACTCCACCATGTGTACTTTGGTTTGTTTCTTGAGGTAGCCCTGAAAAGGAAAACAGACTAACACACAGGGAACAAAAGCATATAAACGCACAGACAAATGAAACAAACAAGCAAACCAAAAGGGGAAAGGATGTAAAGAAAAGGAAAGGAAAGGAACGAAAAGAAAAGAAGAAAAGAAAAGAAAAAAAACAAGGAGGGGGACAGAGACAGCAAAAGACTATGGACAGTCTAAAAGCATATAACCAGCCGGGAGGAGAGATAAGAATGAGATAAGGGAACATATATCTGGATGGCAAGGGAAAAAAAAGGAGAAGAAAAGAAAAAAGGGGGGAAAAAGGCAGCTCTCCCATGTGGATGGGCGTGGTTTGTTGTAGGTAGGTCAGGTCTTGGGGGCTGCTCTCTGAGGCCCCGTCTTGGTGGTTGCAGGGAGAAGTATGGCGGCGCCCCAAGCTCTGCTTGAACCAAGCATTGCAAGCCGCTCTTTTGAGTCCGATCTCCCTGTGCTTCGGGCAGGCCAGATTGTATTTTCCAAGCCCCGCCTCACTTCCAAATCCTAGTCCATGCAGTTTAATACTACCACCAGAGATGAGATGTGCTCCCCTGGTGGCTGGCCTCCCAGCCGGGATCACGCAGGGGGCGGGGCTGTTTCTCCTGGTGCTGCTGCTGCATGAGGTGAGATGGACTCACACTGGCCACCAGCTTCCTAGCGAGGATCGTGCAGGGGTAGGGGGCTGTTTTTTCTGATGCCGCCTGGAATGGGTGCTGCTGCCGCAGCGCCCAAGGAAGAATTCACCAGCTATATGAGATGGATTTCTCTCCCCGTGCCCAGCTGTTATATATGGGGTGACAATATCTCTTTCCGTCCTGGGGCAAGTCTTTTATCTCTTCTTTAGAGACAGTTCTATGAGCGTTTTCAGTCTCTCTTTCTCTTCCCCTTGTCTCTCTGGGGCTGAGCGGGCTCTCCCTGTGTTGGGTTGGGGCTCCCACCCCCTGCACCTCTGGGGCCTGGCCTGTCCTTTAATTTCCCAGTTCACAATCACTCACTCAGGCATCTTTGAGGTTGTCTTCTTTCTGGAGTCTGTATCTTCTCTTCCCACCCTTGCAGATCAGAGTATTGTCGCTTCAGTCCTCAGTTCAATAGATGTGGGTGGGCTAAGATTACAGATCTCCCTACTTCTCCGCCATCTTGCCCCCAGTTTATAACTAGCCTTTAATATTATTTTAAATTTCACTTTGTGTCTAAGAATTCTTTAGAATAGTGTTTTTCAGTTTCAAAAGAATAGGTATTTGTTTCCTTATTTTTTTATCCTTTTTGTTGAAGATACCTTTTCGTTGTTTATTACTTTAAGGTGAGAAAATTTACTGTATATTTTGGTATATGTTGCATTTTTTTGTAGTCAAACCCTGCTCATGTTCTTATCAGTGTTTAATAGGCATTTGAAAAAAGTACATATTCTCTTCTGTATATCTATATACATATATGCAGACTATATTAAATCAGGTTTATTAGTCAGAGTTTCTAACATTGCTTAATTTTTGTGTATTTGATTTGTCCATGTATGAAAATTTCATTAAAGCCCCCTCCTCCATTTACTTCAAATATTTTTGGTGCATATTCAATGCTATGTTAGTTGATCTATAAGTGTTCATTACTGTTATATATCCTTGGGGAATTGTACTTTTTATTTATATAAAATATTTCTGTTGTAAATTTTTCTTTTCTATTCTCACATTTTCCCTTCTACCTTCTTTAAGAGATGCTCCACAAGGTTCTACTCTTGCTCCTGCTTTCTCATGCTACCCATATGTCTTGAGAAATGTTAGGTGTCAAAAGACACACATATGCAATAATACTCAATTTTAATCATTTATTATAGATTTGTCCAAGTCTCTGACTGCTATAACCAGCTTCCTTATGGACTGTTTCACCTGGATGTCCAACAGGGCCCTCAAACTCAATATATCTAAACCTGTCTTCTACGTTTTGTCCATAAACCATCTAATCAATAGATATTTTCTAGCTCACTTCATGGCCTTACCACTTACCCAGTTACCCAAGTAAAAATCTTAAGAATTGTCAAACTTAGGTGTATAGTTGTATTTGGGTCTAAGGCAATATAACAATCTGGAAACAATTGCGATTCATAGTTTACAGAGAAATTCTTCCCTGATTTTTCACAGTAACCTATAAGAAAATTATAATCATCCTACTCCCAGGACGTAGTTTAGTGCTCATTTTCTAGGCAGAATCAACCTAAGTATTGCAGGGTATGAGAACCGGCTGAAGGATCAGTGGTGGAAGTCAAAGACCCCAGGGTCTGCCATATTAGTTAAGAGCTAGGTGGTCTTGGGCAATTGGCCTCTGGGAGCCTCAATTCCTTTATCTTGGAATTATTGTGAGGATTAAATAAATTGATATGGATGGATATAATTTTATTCTTAAGTGTTCAAGAAAAATTATTTTTATGACTTCATTATCTGATTTTAATTATTTCAAAACTTAATAAAAAAATGTAGAGAATGCTATGCCTAATACTCAAACATCATCTAAGACCACTTGTTTTTTTTTTTTTTCTTTCTTTTAAATGTGTCCTTATATTAGAGAGCAATGGCCTCTGGTTTCCTTAAAATTATCTTTTACCTCAAGATATTTTGTCTACTCCCATTTTTCTTTGCCTTTGATAAATCATCCACATTCCTATAACCTTTTTCCTGAATTTCCATTCTCAACCCCTTTAATCATTTTCACTGCTCTGTCTTGGACCCTCTCCAAATTTTCTGTACCTTTTGGAAAATTAGAATCGAATCCCCAAACTGAGCATAATACTCTAATAAAGACCAAGCCTATGCCAAATAAAGCTCATGACACTCTTTCTTGTCACTTGAGTAATAGACAGCACCGTTAAGACTTTTCAGTAGCTTACCAGTTTTAAAAGGCACACGCCTCCATTGCAGACACCAAGATCAAACTTCAGGGATGTGATAGGCATGCACTTACAGAAGTAGCTTAATGCCCTTATTGATTCTCTCTGGGGAATAAGGAGATGTGCTCAGGATTTCTGGAGGATACACCCTGATGCATCTCATGTAAGAGCCCAAGGGAGCCAGTATACACTTGGGATTGGGAAGAAAAGCATGATGTTTGGACTTCCAGGGTGTATACATATATGGATAACAAGTCCTCCTACCATTTAGGCCTCAGTTATTTTATGGCCATATTAATATAGTTACAATAGCTCTAGTTATTTAGTTGCATGGCTTTTTTAAGTTTTATTCTTCCACAGAAATAAAGCATTTAACTTTTTTAGTTGAAGTGGTGAGAGTTCCACAGGGACCAGTGAGAAGTAGAATCTGGACCAAGAGGCAAATCAGTGCTGATAAGTGATCTGATTGGTGTCCTGAAATATTAGAAGTTCATTACATAGAAAGTACTGTGATTCAGGGAACTACGGAACAAATGATGTAGAGAAGAAAATTAATTTGGGAGTGGGGATGGTGGAAGATCTCGCTTCAGAAATTTTTACCAGGGTTAGAAGTTTAGGGACATTGTAATGAAGATAGAAATTGATGATTTTTGAGGAAGAAAGTGGATTGGGCAGTCTAGCATAGAGGTGCATACTTCAAGTGTGTTGCTCATCTAGCTTGTGCTACGTGAGACAGCTAAGCAGGTGGTAAATCTCATAGTCAGATATTGATGCAATGGGCAGTGCAGGCACACAGGCATTCGGATAGCATTTGGAAGCTAAGTTCATAGGAAGATCACTCACCACTAGATCCCAAGGGCAAAAGTGGGAGATGGGTAAACCATACTGCTGTATATTATCTTCTTAACTGGCTCATGGCAGGGACCAAAGCCCTTCTTCCTCTCCACTTGCCTGGATGAGGCTGAGCTCAGGCTGACTGGTTAAACATTCTATGCAGTTTGGAATGATGGAGAATGCTTTGTTTTGGCTAGAATTAGATGAGGACAGGTGGTGCCACCTGCTATAAGTGATTTCCTTCCAGTTGGCTCCAGGGCCCCCATTCTTGGTCTTTTTGCAGTTTGGTAAGAATGGTGAGGAGGGAGGTGCAGGGGGAGATGGTAGATGAGGAAGGGAATCTGGAGGCATCCAGCTTTGTCAGTAAATTATAATGGGCTTTCACAGGTTGGCAACCCTTTTCATATACAGATGCACTGGCATTGAGAGATGGTTGTATAAGGACCCTTTTGAATTATTGATGTTCTAGGAGCTCCAAGGTGACCTCTTTTGCTACTGATGCCTGAGATCTTTCTATGATTCATCAAGGTGACAATAAGTCAAAAGCTTATCTTTTTAGAAGGCTGAAGTTCTTGGGAGCCAAGAATCCTAATAAGGAACCATCCAAGAGCCCAGCCTTCCTTTAGTTATTTCCCTGGTGGACAGCTCTTTATCCTATTGATTCATACTCAGAATATGTCAGGCAACAACCTCTTCATGAAGTCAACCACAGCAGGCCAGACAGGTGAGCTTTCTCTAGAGCAGGAAGATTGAGATGGGTTGTCTAAAACTGTCTTCATTAATTATTGAAAGTGACACTATAATCTCTTGCAAGCCGAAGTGGTGTCTGAAAGCCTCTGTTTCTCAATGGTGGCCTTCTATTTGAATACAGTCATGCTTGGTATTGGAAAAATTCTCTTGTAGGAGCTGAAAACAGTTTGTAGACCAGATCTCTGAGCCTGTTTCTCTTTATCAGCTGGTAAAAAGTATGCCTCGTTTATAAATAGTAGGCAGGAGTACCAAAAGCAGGTGCCATGGCCATCCCTGGTGGAAGAGAGATGTTGGAGTGGGCAGAACTGACCACTTACACTTGATGATTCTATTGAGTAAACTCAGACCCTTTCTCAGCCTCCAAGTTCCATGTCTGGCCCTGTATTACTGCTGAGGTGTTTGTCATGCTGAAGATCTTGAGGATGCCATTGTTCTTAACTGCCTTTATCTCCTAAACTTGTGTATGGTTCCCTGGAGCAAGGAGAATGAGACATGCCCTGCCCATTCCTGAAGAATGTGGTCACATTTATTGAATGTTTATCATGGGCCAGCCATTAAGCTAGAACTTTTGCAAGAATTATCTGCAGTCCTCACTATGTCCCTGTATACTGGATATTATTCTATAGTGACTTGGGCAAGGAAGGAGGTACACTGAGTGGGGTAAGTGGGAGATAATAATATTCCTAGAATAAGAATTATTGCACAGAGTTAGGAGGTCAGAGGATAGCAAAGATACTCCCAGAGGAGAGTAGTGAACAGGAACAACCAGATTGTGTGATGTGTGGTCTTTGGGCTTTAGGAAGATGATGCCTTCTGGCTGGAGAGAGAATTCAGGCAGATTTTTTTTTCCTGGATAATTGGACACTTGTTCACAGTACCTCCCTACACACAAAACCAGACAACAAAAAAGTCTGCAGTGTCCACAGGAGGGACACAAAGCAAAACAAAGCTGAGAGCTGTGCAGTGCTATTAATTCAAATTAATGACACTCACCTACAAATGAAGCTGGTGCCTGACAGATTGCTGGCTCTTGGAGGAAAGCAGATAAGAACAAACGAGGGGCTCTGCCATCTAGTGAGATGATCAATGCCTTCCTCACTCTTCTGGCTTCCCATACCCACCTCTTACAGGTGTTCCTTGTCTTCTTCAAATTCCTTCTCAAGGAATCCTGCTCCTCAACTGCCCCAGGAGACTTGCAGTTCCAAGGGTTGTCCCAGGGAGCTTGCCTCCAAAAGAGAGGCCCATTGACATCCTCATATGCAAAGCCACACAGATGGCAGTGCTGGGAATTCACTCCACAGAAACTTGTCTGAAATAGAAGTGATTTCTAGGCAGCACTTAGGGGGATGCATGATTGCCATTTAGGCACATTTCTCTGTCTTGATCTGTAGGCTGTTATTTATCTCTGCTGAAATAAAGATGTGTTTGATTATAAAGGCCTCTTTTATTCACTCATCGATTCAGGCAGTATAGATACAGAGATGAATAAGACATTGCTCTTAAGCTATAACTTGATTTTCACAAAACCCCTTTTGAGGTAGGTAAGTTTAATTTTACTTTAAAGTTAGGATCTCAGGGAAGTTAAGCAATTATCCAGAGGTCACTTAGCAAGTAAATAGAAAAGCTATAATTTGAATTCAAGTCCTCCAATTCCAAAGATTTATTTTAATTTTACCGTGATGACTTCCCTATGTATTTTTCCCTTTGAACTTTCTAGCATAAAGGTATAATATTAAAATAACTAAGTTTTAGAAAGATCACAGAGAGTTAAAACTAGAATAGTCCTAAAAAGTGACATAATCTAACTCCTGACTTTACAGAGAGAAATTAGAGCCCAGTGCAGTAGAAAAAATGCTTTGCTTGTATGTCACAGCAAGGTAAAGATGTCAGCATTTTGGGATCCTCATGGCCCGTTTTCTCTCACATGGTTAAAACAAGGAGGAAAGGCTGAGGTGTGTGTATCTTCACACATACAGCTTCATCCATGGAAACAGGCATACAGACTCCAAAGGCATCGTGTACTGTTTATGCCATTTTTTTTGTCCTTCTGTCCAATCAGTAAGATAGCTTGCCTGCAAAGCTGTATCTTTGTCTTCTGTTCTATCCAAAGGATCCCTGCCCCTGCTCTTGACCCAGTAGGATTATTTTTTGAGGTAAATCTAAGTCTGATTTTCTAGATTATAGCCTTGATGATGAAAGACATCATATTTTCTTTTATGCAAAAAAGAAGTCTTGTTCTGTACCAGCTTTTCCCTACATCTAGCTGCAAACACAAAAACCCCAGGAAAGTTAGTGGATCTTGGATTTGTCTCATGTTTGCTAATTGACAGAGACTTTTCTATTTAAACAAGTGCTTCTTTCACTGCAGCCTTTGCAGAAACACAGCTTTGGAGACAGTTTATATTTTTAGCAGAAAGTAAATAGTTCTGCATTGTGCTATACTAGCAACTGTAGATGATGTCGAAACCTGAGTGCCAGGCACATATATCTTGCTTTGGAAGCTATACCCACATGCTTCTTTTTGTCATTTCTTCATTCATTCATTCATTCATTCAATCCATACTGAATGCCTTCTGTATGCCAAATCCTGTGCTAATTGCTGCTAATAAAGGAAAAATAACTTCTAAACTGATCTCTCAAGGACCTCATAGCCTAGTGAGAGACAAAGGCAATCACACATACGTACTATTATACGGAGAAGAAATTATATCATACAATTAAAGAGAATAGACTTCTAAACCCCTCCAGGGGTGGAGAAAGTAGTTGGAGAGAACTTCCTGGAAGAGGTAAAGTTTGGGTTAAGATTTAAAATAAGGAACATAATTTAGCAAAATGAAAGGTAAGGGTGGTCAGTGCAAATTTAACTTGAGAGCATTTTTAAAAAGGTTCTTAAAAGAGAATGGTGCATTGCAGCTAGTTGATTTGATAACTGGGGAGTCTGTGTGTCAGACAGGATTGGTGAGAGGTTAGACTGTGGAAATAATGGTACCAGATTAGGAACTTCCAAGCCTAGAATGACATATCAAAGTAGGAGATGAAAAAGTATCCCAAAGCAATAAAATGCCATGGAAAGATTAAAAAAAAATTTTAATGTTTATTTATTTTTGAGAGAGACAGAGCACAAATGGGAGGGGGGCAGAGAGAGGGGGAGACACAGAATCTGAAGCAGGCTCCAGGTTCTAAACTGTCAGCACAGAGCCCGACACAGGGCTCGAACTCACGAACTGTGAGATCATGATCTGAGCTGAAGTTGGACACTTAACTGGCTGAGCCACCCAGGTGCCCCAGCCATGGAAAGATTTTAAGTATTGAAGACCTTTATTTACTTACATTCTGGAAAAAATCATGGTGAATGTATTGGGAAAGGGCAAGACTATTTTAGGTTTGAGGAGACAATGGCTGAGCAGGTAGGAGGGAAGAGGCCAATTCCAGACATATTTAAGAAAGTAGAATTAACAAGACCAAAGATGAGTTGTTTTGCAAGAGGAGATGGGGGGAGGAGGGAATAATTTCCAAGTCACTGGTATGATAAACTCAGGAGGAGTAAAAGTTTTGGGGAATGAAGAACATAAATTCTTTCTTGAACCTATGGACTCTGGTAGACTTGGGCATCATCCAAGTGGAAGTGTCCAGGAAATAGTTACATTGATCTGGAGCCCAAGAGAGAGATTGCCTAGAAATTTAGACTTGGAATATATAAGCAGTTGAAACAGTAAAAGCATGTGAAATATTCCAGGAAGAACGTGTTCAGTGGGGAGATTCTAGAGAACATTGGTATTTAGTAGATGGGCAGATGAAGATGAGCTCATGAGGCACACTAAAACCTAACAACTAGAGCAAAAACTTACTCCTCCTGAGTTTATCATACCAGTGACTTGGAAGTTATTCCCCAACCCCCCATCTCCTCTTGCAAAACAACTCATCTTTGGTCTTGTTAATTCTGCTTTCTTAATAGGTCATAGAAGTCAGGAGAGGATAGAAATTTAAAGATGGATGGCCAGTAGTATCAAATGCTGCATAAAGATTATGAAAGATAGTTGAAAAATACCCACTGGTTTTAAAAACTATGGAGACCACAGGTAATCCTTAGGAGGTATAGATATGGAAAAAACTCAGCAATCTAAACTGTCAAGAAAAGAATAGAAATAAGTCAGTAGCTAGAAGGGCATGAGAGAGTGAGGGACTGATTGTCCTACGTCACATAGTATAGATTCTGTGTTTCTGACATCAAGTCGTGGGTAAGGGGATAATTGTAAAAATTATATGTCATGAACTGGTTGAGCAATAGGATGATTGGTTTGAGAAAAAAAGTTGATCTAAGTAGATCAAGAGAAAATGCTAATGTTGGAAGTATCCATGATCTTCCTCATAGTCTCATTCAATAGTTGCATCCCAAGCCTTCTATTTATTGTATTTGACTGCTGTGGACAGAATCTTTTTCTCCCTTAGTTTCACTTTGCCCTCTTCTAGTTCTACAAAAACAGTTAGGTCATCTCAGACACTGATTTATTACTTTCTCAGTTATTAATTTCTTTCAAGGGTGTCAGTCTCTGAGGAAGATGAAGGGGGGTTCCTGAGGGCAAGAACCTAATAGGGAATCTTGACTGACAGGGTGAAATTTCAGGGTGAGGACAACGATGGTAATGATACTATCAAAAATCAAGATTTGAGGAACCCCTTGATAAGTTAGCAGGATGTGTGAAGGGCCACTTGCAGTATGCTGAGCAGCAAGTTTGCAAATAGTGCTGTAGTTGCTTATCTGGAAGCTTTCTGAGTTTCAAGAAAATTGGGGCTTAGAATTTTCGCTAAATCTCCTGCCAAGTCAGCAAATGATGGATTCTTTCAGACAGTGTGGGACTTAACTAGAATTTTTATCTCTGTCCATTGCCTCTTTACTTTACTCACTTTTGGTTTCAATTTCCTTCCATTTTCACAGGTCATATTTGTTTATTGTAACTTTCCCAATGGATACGTGAGACCAAAAAACAGGCAACCTATATTTGGGGACCACAGTAGGTCAGACAGAAAAAGATAGTGGAGTCTGGGAAAAGCCTCCTTTCTTAAGCAGCTACCAAATGTTGCTGAACTATCTAACTTCCCATCTTAAAAAAAAAAGATGCTTTAGGGAGTAGGCAGGAAGCTGGTTTTCCAAGGATGGGTGGATGCAATGAAAGGAAGGGAGGGAGCAGAAGATGCCATTTAACTCATGCTCCTGCCTCCAAGAAGGAACTTCAATTAAATCACACCAGGAAGGTATGGGTTCTTTTTCTTATTCAAATACTAGCAAAAGACCAGTTTCTGTAATATGTTGTGGAAAAGATTTTATTGCTTAATAACTTTTGGATTAAGAAAATCACTATCAAAATTAACAAATATTTACTGAATCTTAGTTATCATTTATTGAGTACTTATTATATACCAGGAACTCTTCTCATTGCTTTAGATACAGGATCCTGTGAAAACCAAACAATAATTATATGAGGTAATAGTAGATTTAGTGCACAGATAAGAAACAAAGGCTTAGAGAAATTACTTATTCAAGGTCATATGGTCAATAAGTAGCAAAACCCTAATTTCTCTGACCCTAAATTGCATGCTTCTGACTGCCACGCTCTACTGCATACAGCACAAAAGTTAAGATGTATTTAGAAGTATAAAACATAGTCCCGATTTTCAATGCACACATTCCATTATGGATTCTAAATTCTTCAAATTTTATTTAAACCTACTGATTTTTTTTAATCTTAGAAAAGAATAAAAGAATTTCTTATATAATCTTAATCTTTTATAAAGACAGTTATTAAATAACTTTTTGATGATTAAAAAACTATTCTACAATCCATCTTTTGGTGACTTGTCAATTATTATATTCCTCTGTTTTTCTAAGCTTCTACTGATGTACTATGTGGTATAGCTCCGGAGTGACTTTTGCAGGGTTATGTAGCATGAAAGAAATGAGTCCACCATTCTAGATCAGTCTTGGTGTCATATTGGCCTTGTCTCTCTCCTCCCACTCAAACCCTCAACCATGAATATAAGGGCCAAAAGCTGTGATCTCTAAAATATTATTAAAGAGAACCCAGAATTGCGAGTTCATGGCATTTATTAGTTTTGGCATCTAACATCCATCCTCTTTCTTTACAGAACTGTGATTTCCTTCTTCCCCATTGGAAATAGTGCATTGAAGCTGCTAAATAGGTGCTCTGTTATCCTTTAACCAACTAGATGCACATGACACAAAGGCTCATCTTTTATCCCTTCTATTAAATTTGAATCTTAAGCTGAGTAAAAAAGAGATTAAAATGTCCAAGTAAAAAAGAGATTAAAATGTTTAGCCCCAAATCCTACCCTAGCATTTCCCTCTGCTTAAATTGGCTGGATGTGGGTCCCCTTGCTTGCAACTGATTCTCTTCCTGGTTACCACCCCTTTTCATTCATTTGCTATGTATTTATTAAGGGTCAGCTGGTCCCAGGTACTATGATCAGGGCTGACATTATACCTGCTGCCATTGTGGACAACATCCCTATTCTCAAAAGACCAAAAGTGTAGTATGAAATAGAGGAGAGAAATAGGCAGTTATAATGTTATAGCAAGGATCAATTGCACTTTATGGAAGGTGCAAACCTGTCAGGAAGTTCAATATGAGGAAACTTCCCAAAAGAAGTAAAATGTATGCTCAACACAGAAGGATAAATAAGAGTTTGCAGGTGAAGAGGTGGAGAAAGGATGTTCTCAGCTAAAGAAATGGAGAGGACTTGTGGAGGCCTTGAGCAGGTACATTGAGGAACCAAAAGCACTATCCTCCTTAGAGCATAGAACACAGTGAGGGTGAGGGTGAATTAGGTAAATATAAGAGGGGAAAAAAGATTATGAAAGATCCTATGGGCCCTGTTAAAGAATATCTGCATAATTGAAGTCAGTGGGGAAACATTGAAGAATTTAGAACAATGAAATGGCATGTTTCACGTTGTGTTTTAGAGTGACATTCTTACTGGGCATGGCAGAGGCTGAATCCAGAGTTGGACCCTCAGATGTGGAAAAAAGATGAGTGGAGAGGCAGCAAGATCTAGAATACAGAGGACATAGTGGTCATTGGGACAGGTGGGCTGAGTCTGAGTAAGTGAGCAATCAGGAAGAAGGTAGGAGCATGCTCCAAGACTGGGAGCACAGGGGGATGGTTAGATTTGGGTGCAATAATGATTTATTCTCTAATTGCTATCCAACTAGGCCTGGGCCCTCCATGAGCTCACAATATAAAAGTACTGGAGAGCTTTAGCAAGACAAGCATTGTGTGTGTGCGCGCGCGTACGTGCATGCATGTGCATGTGTGTATGTGCGTGATGAAAGTTGATATCTTTGTTCTGCTTAAAGATTTTACATGGAAAGACTGCAGAGAGTGAATGAAATGCTTGAGAAAAAAACTGAGGATCTCCTTTGTCTGATAATCCTACACAGAACCTAAAATAACAAGGGTCCTGGGTGAATATGCACTGTCTAAAGCCTGTGTCCTTTGGGGAAACTTGTTCTGGGCCATGGTGGAGCTGGTTGTGCATTCAGTCAACAGCAGGAGCCCATGGTGTGTATACCTCAGAGCTGTTTGTCTCCCTGTAAGCTGGGTGTGTGGGAGTGCTTTCGCTGTGGCTATTTCAGCCCAGGCTGGCAGATAATTAATGAGTTTGTTTTTGAGCTGGTGAGTTGGAGCTGACACAATGCCGGCAGGTGCCTTTGTCTCAGTCCCTTCCATCCATCTTTATCGGATTTGCCAGACTCTCCTTCACTCTCTTTTCTTTCTTTACTTTACATTGAAGGCAGCTGGGAAGGAATCTGCAGAAGGATCCTTCTAGGACAGTCATAACAGGGGGGACATCCTCTGTGTGTATGTGCCTTTTCTAATGATTATTGTCCACTCCCCCATCCTCTACATTTATCATCTATGTCTTGAGTGAAACAAGGAGAACTGTATGCTAAAGAAGTACTTGCCAGGCATTTCTCAAGATGGTTCTTCAGTAATGAACTTAATTAATTAGCCTTTCTCTTTCCTTCCCCCTCCTCTTTCTGTCTCTCTTTCCTTCATGGGTGCGACAAAGGAGAGATTGTAGTCATTGTCTCATATGAGAATGATATGAAACACTGTTTTATAGCTACTTCTCTGTTTCCATCTCTTTCTGAAGAACCTCAAGATCCAACCCTACTGCTATCTTTTCATAACACTTTCTCAACTTCTACTTACTCCTCCTTCTCTACTCCAGCAATAGTGAATGGTATAACTCTGTTACTCAAGCCAGAAACCTGGGAGTCAACTTTGGCTCTTTCCTTCTTTACCCCCTACATTTAATCAATTAACAGATCCTGCCGACCACATCAATTTAATATCCCTAATTATTTTTTTTAATCTCACAGTGTTCTTTCACACCACTGTCATTTTGGCCAAATTTTTCATTGTAGAATTAGAAACTTAAAAATTCAGGTAATTGTTGTGGAATTCAGACACATTACTTTTCATCTGAATTATTTCAGCAACCTCCTAATGAGAAAATTTGCCTCCACTTTTGCCCTATTTGTACTTCCTTAATCCATGTTGAGAAGATATTAAAAAAGCCTAATCATTTTATTCCTTGGTTTATAAATTTTAAATGTGTTCAGACTGTTCTCAAGATCGAACTACTTAGCATCTTCTGGATAATTTTGGTTTATAGTCAGAACTTCCTTACCCTTAAAAATACCTGACCCTCTTTTTCTTTGAATTTTTGTGCTCCATCACAAATATGTCACAGTTTAACCATGCACTGTCTTCTTCCTAGAGTGTCTTTTTTTTTCATCCCATCCCTCCCTAATCTTCATTGGACTAAATTCCACTCTGTTCATTCAATTTATATGCCATGTCCATTGGAAATTTTTTTCTACCTTGTCTAGTCTGAGTCATATGTCCTTCCCGTGTGTTCCCAAAGTGTCCTACACTTACATCACCATTTACTACAATGTATTGGATTCACCTCTTTGCATATTGTTTTTGTACTAGACAGTAAACTCTTAGGGCAGAGTCTGCCATCTCACTCACTATTATTTTATTCTCAGTGCTTATTTGGTATATATAGCTTAGTTATTAAAGGCAACAGGCAACACATTTTATTATTTGCCCTGGATTTTCCACTGGGCACCTTACTTACATGTTTATGAAAGCAGGAACAACATTGCTTTGTAATTGTAACAAATTGTAATTTGTTATGTGCCCATATCCTCCACTAGGTGGTGTGTTCCACATTGACTGGGACCACATTGTATCCATCTCTGTATATCACCTGGAACTCAATTCAGTTTTGGACTATAGAAGGCACCTACTACATGTTGGTTCTTGTTAGGCATTAGAGATACTATGATCATCAAATCCTTATACTCTCATTCTTTACAGAGTTTACGTTCCTGTTGTTAATTAGCTATGAGGTCTGAAGAAACAGCATCTTCATGTGTAAAATGAATAGTCTACAGTTGATCCTTAGAGCTTAATGCCCCTTCCAGTACCAGGATTCCAGAATTCTAACCCTCAGCCTAATTTGCAACCTACTCATGCTGAGATGGTCATGAAATGAAAAGTATTGCAATGCATATTCTTTCCTGATACTTACTTTGTGTTGCAGCTTCTGCTCAATCCATACAGCTGAGACTGGTTTGTGAGTGAAGGGTAAGAAGTTGGGTTCTGTTACTTATATGCAGTCCCTTTTAATACCCCTAGATTGAGACAGCCTTAGGTGGTAGACTTTAGAAGGTTTCCATGGAATGTCTACTCTTAGCACTACTCTGTGCTAAGAGACAGGTGAGATGGAATGGAAATTCTTGTTATTGTCAACATTTGGTAACAATTTCAGTAAGTTTTATAAGGAATTTTAGAGTCTGATTTGTTTTTCCTTTTCCTGATATGGATTCTGAGTTTAGAAAGACAAAACAACAAACACAGTCTTTCTTAATCCTGCCAAGTGTGGATGAGATGGAAAAGAATATCTGGGAATATCTTGGCAGGGGATGGTCACTTGCAGCTTCCCAAGATCTTGATGAACATTCCTGGAAATTAAGGGACTTTCCTTCCTGGACGGATATCCAGCTTCCTTCTTCCATTTGCTTTTAACACTAAGGGCACCCAGAAGTATAATGAGCCACACCCTGCCTCTCCTTTCCTTTAGAAACTAACAGTACATACTTACAGCCTGGGAGTTCCCTTTGTGTCCTTCTTTATTCTGCATAGTACATAATGCTTCAGTGTCAACTGTTCAAAGTTACCTCCTTGGCTCCCTGAAACAGATCTCCTCACAGCAACGCTGGCTGGGAAGGCAAATCTTGCAAATCCATTTAGGGAAAGAAAAGCGTTTTAACTTAATTTCTACCTCAGAATTATTTATGTCCTTGATCAAAACAGTGCTCTTTTACCCTTGCAGTGTCTTCTAAATGATGTCAGATGTTACAGATGTCACCCAGTGGCAGGATTCTCGAGTTGCAGATTGCTTAATGCTTTGGAAATGATGTAAGGCTGAGAGCTGAGTGAAGTGCAGTGGTGGGGAAAGCTTATTTCCAGGGTCCAGCATCCCCAACTCATCTGAATTAGGAAGACTTGTGAGTTATGGCAGCTAAGCAGACCTCGGAATAGATGACTCTTGCAATTGCTAAAGGCAGACCTAGGAAGGTCCATTTACCAAAGTGCCCTCCAGTGGCCTCTTTCCTAGCAGGCACTAAATGTATGGAATGGTGAAGTTTTGGAAGCTTTTTTCTCTTTTCTGATCTGGGTTAGTCAAGGGTCTAGCTAAAGTGTGTAATCCCTAATGATTATGGGTCAGATTTAGTGCTACTTCCCTGCTATCTTATTACCTGATGTTCTCTAGTCTGGTCTGACTGCTAGAGGGTGAAGAACAATTGTGCCCCAAAGATTAAGATGTTCTCATATACGAAATGGGGATAATAAGAGCTTTTCTTCACTGAGTCTTTAATAAGATAAGTGTCTTAGTCCATTTGGGCTGCTACAACAGGATACCATAGAGTGGGTGCTTATAAGCAACCATCATTTAATTCTCACAGTTTTGGAGGCTGGACGTCCAAGATCAGAGTGCCAGCAGATTTGGTATCTGGTGAGAGTCTTCTTTCTGATTCTTCTCTCTGTGTCCTCATATGGTGGAAGGGGCAAAGAAGCTCTCTGGGGCCTCTTTTATAAGGACACTAATCCCACTCACAACCTATTACTTCCCCAAAGCTCCACCTCCAAACACCATTACATCAAGAATGAGATTTCAACATATGAACTGAGTGGAAGGGGGCACAAAGCTTCAATTTATAATGATAAGTCAAGGCAGGTTGTAAGATGTACTTTCCTCAGATGCAAGATGTAAGGCAGTTTGCTACCACAGGATTTTCACATCATCTTGTTTATTTTCATTATAGAATTTATCATCTTCTGAAGTTATCTTGCTCAAATTTTGTTTGTTGGTTATCTTCTCCCTCTCTTTCTCCAACACCAATCAAAATATAAAATCTAGAATCTGGCAATTCTGGATTTCCAGATTCTGACTATGATAGATTAGGTTGTAGTAGACTCATGCTGTCTCTGAGAACAACTAAAAATGTCAAGTAAAAAACATCTATTTGAAGACAGAAATATACTAAGGCATCCAGGACTATAGGTACAAAATACCCAAAAAGGAGAAACCTCAGGATGTGGCTCAACATGCTCTTTTTCCCTTAGGGTATTTGCTGATTCTGGGCTTAAAGCAAGCGCTGCTAATTCAGATAAAGGTCTCGGGCAGAAGACGAGTGCTAAGATGTATAGAAATAAGCAGACCTCTTGGCATTCTTCTGGAGCTGGAGAAACAAAAATTAGAAATTTGAGGGGCCTGGATCAGAAAGGAAGGCTAGAGAATTGAGCCAAAACTTGGCTAGTTTTGCTTAAGATATTTGCCAAAGTCTGAGATTTCAGGGATGGGAGGCTAAGAACCTTAGCAGAAAGCCTTTGAAAAAGAGAACACAGACTTTGATCATCTCATAATATAAAGGAGAGCAGAATTAGAGTTCGGGATGTACCAGCATGAAAGGTACCTGGTGAAAACCCCAGGCTGTCAGTTGGGACTTTTAAAGAGCAACCAGAACTAAATAAAGCCTTACTCAAACTACAATCCTTCTTTAAAGAGACTGTGTTAAGTTATCAGCTCCACACTCTGCCTCACAGAGGAAAGAATATAAGGGTACTTCCTCTCAGGAAGAATATAACATCATTTAGGGCTGGTACAACTTATTATTTTTGGTGTCATGCAGTCAGCAAAATGTTGTCAGACATGCCAACAAGCAGGACTGAAAACTAAGTAAAAAAAATAGACAATACTCAATTCCAGTATTCAAATCACCTCTGTGTCTTTATCAGGCAAGAACTTTAAAATAAGTATGATTAAAATATTTTTAAAAATAGAGAAAAAAGGGGCAAAAATAAAATTTTAACAGAGAACTTGGAATTTAGTCTTAAAATATCAAATGGTGTGGTGATAGTCACTCAAATCTACACATGTGATAAAATCCTCAGAAACACACACACACAAAGTAATTTCTTTATTAATAGTTAATTGTACTTTACCAACATAATTGTCCGGTTTCGATAATGTGTTTGGGTATTTAAGATATTATTATTAGGTATATAGGAACTCTGTACGCTTTTTGCAACTTCTTGTGAATGTTAAACTATTTTAGAAGAAAAACTATAATAGAAAATAATTGAATAAAATCACATGTAACTTCTAGAACTAAAAAATATGATTGCTAAAATTAAGCAATTTTTTGCTTGTGTTTGTGAACGGGTTAACATTAGGTTTGACACAGCAGAAGAGAAAGATACAGGCCAATAGAAAATATCCAGACTGAAGCATAGAGGAAGAATTATGAAAATACAGAAAAGGGGTTAAGGAACATATTGCACACAGTAAATCTAAAATAATGTAATTGTAGTCCCAGAAATAGAAGAGCCCTAGAATGGGTTATAAAAATATTTGAATACTTAGTAATTTTTACAAGCTGATTAAAAGCAGCAAACCACAAATTCGAGAATCTCTATGAACCCCAGCAGGTTAAGTACAGGCACAGCTGAGAGATACTGTAAGTTCAGTTCCAGACCACTGCAATAAAGCAACTATTGTAAGAAAGCAAGTCAAATGAATTTTTTGATTTCCCAGTGCATATAAAAGTTATGTTTACACTATACTGTAGCCTATTAAGAGTGCAATAGGATTATGTCTAAAAAAACAATTTACATACCTTAATTATACCTTAAATACTTTATTGCTTAAAAATGCTATCTTTGCCATATCAATTGACTCTTCCTTTCATGAATAATTTCTCAGTAGCATGCAATGGTTTGATAGCATTTTAACCGCAGTAAAACTTCTTTAAAAACTGGGGGCACCTATGACCCAGCAATAGCACTGCTAGGAATTTACCCAAGGGATACAGAAGTGCTGATGCATAGGGGCATATGTACCCCAATGTTCATAGCAGCGCTTTCAACAATAGCCAAATCACGCAAAGAGCCTAAATGCCCACCAACTGACGAATGGATCAAGAAGATGTGGTTTATATATACAATGGAATACTACATGGCAATGAGAAAGAATGAAATCTGACCAGTTGTAGCAACGTGGATGTAATGAGGGTATTATGCTAAGCGAAATAAGTCAGGCAGAGAAGGACAGATACCATATGTTTTCACTTATATGTGAAACAGGAGAAACTTAACAGAGGACCATGGAGAATGGGAAGGGGGAAAAATAGGTAAGGAGAGGGAGGGAGGCAAACCATAAAAGACTCTTAAATATTGAGAACTAACTGAGGGTTGATGGGGGTGGGGGAGAAGGGAAAAGGGGTGATGGGCATGAAGGAGGGCATTAGTTGGGATGAGCACTGGGTGTTACATGGAAACCAACTTGACAATAAACTATAAAAAAACTGGGGGCAATCTTCTCAAACACTACTCCTGCTTTATCAACTAAGTTTATATAATATTCTAAACCTTTGTTGTCATTTCAATAATCTTCTGGTTTCTTCACCAGAAGTAGGTGTAAGGTTTTGTAAGGTTCATAATGAAACAAAGTCTTTTTGATATTCACAGGATTGTAATGTCTACATGTTTAACTGTTAAAGATGTTAATTCATTTGTTTACTATCACTTTTGGTCCACCTAATATTTCTACTTGATTATTAGCTCTGAAAGGCAGGAATTAGGTCCAAAATAATTCCAGAGAACCTCTACTGCTCATCTAGAACCAATGTCCATGGCTGTAGTGAGGATGGTAGATAAAAAGGATGTAAGAATAAATGAGGAATCTCTGAAGGAGTGACTGCGTGCAGAGGTGGTCTGGAAGAGTAAATGCTTCTTTTCTTCTGCAAATATAAATCTCAACTAAAATGCCTATTTGTAGTGCCAAATACAACATTTTTATAGTTTAAATATAGCCTTGAAATTTTGATTCGCTGAATGGATTGACTTTTGAAATTAATTTGTAAAAAGGCAGAAAATTGTGATTCTTCTTGTTATCATTAAAAGTAATTCATTCAGTGAAATTCATTAAGTAATTTATCTAGAGAAATTTATCTGATAATTTATCCCTCTTTTTTAAATTTTTATATGTTTTGAGAGAGAGAGAGAGAGCAAGAGCGAGAGCAAGCAAGTGGGGGAAGGGCAAAGAGAAAGGGAGACACATAATCTGAAACTTCAGCCCAGATACGGAAGCAAGTCTAGACCCAAAAACTGTGAGATCATGATCTGAGCCGAAGCTGGATGCCCAACTGACTGAGCCACTCAGGCGCCCCAATAATGTA
>JAQQST010000596.1:0-16635 GCA_028646485.1 Cryptoprocta ferox
ATCCACTTTGCTACGAATGGCCAGATTTCATTCTTTCTCATGGCCATGTAGTATTCCATTGTATAGATGAACCACATCTTCCTAATCCATTCATCAGTTGATGGACATTTAGGCTCTTTCCATGATTTGGCTATTGTTGAAAGTGCCGCTAGGAACATTGGGGTACATGTGCCCCTATGCATCAGCACTTCTGTATCCCTTGGGTAAATCCCCAGCAGTGCTATTGCTGGGTCATACGGGAGTTTTATTGATAGTTTTTTGAGGTACCTCCACACTGTTTTCCAGAGTGGCTGTACCAGTTTACATTCCCACCAACAGTGTAGGAGGGTACCCGTTTCTCCACATCCTCGCCAGCATCTATGGTCTCTTGAGTTGTTCATTTTAGCCACTCTGACTGGCGTGAGGTGGTATCTCAGTGTGGTTTTGATTTGTATTTCCCTGATGATGAGTGATGCTGAGCATAATTATTTTCTTATGAGAACTTCCTACACTTGCATTCTTTTCACTCCACCCCTTTCAATATTTTTTTACCTGATACTCCTCTTAGTCCCATATTTACCCATGACTTTTGATACTCCCACCTTTGTTTCACCTCTGTGGCTCATGCATATCTATGTTTATATGACATATGTGGTGGCATAGATATTGCTCCCTCTGATCAAAAATCTCCCAAAGTTCTAAGAAATAGCCTCTTCCTCCATTTTCATTAAAGGATGAGAGTTTTGAAACATTGTTTTCAAGGAGATGCCTCATTAAAAAAAAAACAAAAAACTTCCTATTAGAGTTAATCATTTTTTTTCTCTTTATACTTGGAAACATTGTTGAAATAATTATTTTAATCTCTCATTTGTACTAAAATTAGCACTATAAATTTTCTCATATTGAAACAGCAAAATGCTATTTTAAACTCTGTGAGACACTCTCTAGGTGGCACTGGGTTATGTCACATTGTTGCCTCTATATGGATATCTATTTTTAAAATTATAATCCTGATGTGGCATCTCTAATGAAAATTCCCAGAAAGCTATTTTTATTTTCTCTGCCTCTTCTTTAAAATGGAAACTAATAGAAAGTAATGTAATGTGTAAAGAACAGGTATATTTGATTATCAATTATTTGGAATCTAATCGACTATGAAATATAATGGATAATCTCAACAATGTATTTAAAGTAATGGGTTGTATTGATTAAAAAATAATAAAATCTTAACATAAGGTTTACCCTGAGCTTCATGGATTCCTAGCTCTTAACATTGTTTCTTTCTTAGAGCTATTCACTCACTTATTTGGTGAATTTATTGTCTATGTTTTGTGCTAGGGAAAATATTGGTGACCAAAAAGACATAGTATGCCCACTTATTAATTTTATAAGCTAGGAAGTAAGATATGTACAATAGTGATTATTATGAAAAACAAGTAAACAAACGAACATGGGGATGTCAAGATTAGGGATATACAAGTACTCCATGGGTATATAGTGAGACTCAGTCCATCTAGGGGGTAAGAGTGGCACTATCTAATGGAAATGTAATTCAAGGCATATATATATATATATAATTTAAAATTTTCTAGTAGCCACATTTAAAAAGTAAAATATAAATGCACACTAGGATTAAGCAGCATTATCATATAATACAGCAGCCAAAGTGAAACACAGTCATCTGCAAACAAGAAAGTCATGTTGAACAGAAAAATATTCTGTACTACTTCTATTTTTAAATTTACATTAAAGATTAACTTTAAAGTAAGAAATTCAGTTCCTCAGGCACACTAGCCACATTTTAAGTGCTCAATAAGCACACGTTGTCAGGCACCACTATAGAGAGCACGTTTAGGATAGTTTTTTAATTGGCTCTCTCGACCCCCTTTCACAATGTCTTCCTGTAAAACAGAGGCTGGATGTCTTAAACCTCTATTTCCAAGTCTCTCCAGAAGCTAGGCTGGGTCCTGCTGATCAAAACGTATTCACATAAGGCTTAGATTCAGAAATGAATTATGTGGGGAGAAAGCAAGGGCAAATGGCAGATGTTTTGCTGACATGGATCATGGTAGGGGTTGTATGTTTCTTGGGCTAGGAGCTTCTGTGGCAGCTCCCTGATAATGAAACTTCTTGATCTTGACAGAGGACACAGATCCTTTAGTAGTACAGTTCTTTGGTTTGACTTCAAGTGTTGTTCTTAAAAAAAAAAAAAACAGCCTAGAGTCTGCTATTTCAGCCAATTCCACATTTTCAAGAGTTAGTATTACTCTAATAAATCCATTTGTGTGTAAAATTGTTAGAGTAGATTTCTTTTTTGAACTAGGTCCCTTGATCAATAGGGTGACTAAGAAAGATCTCTCAGGGAACAGGCTTCTAAGCCTGCTTTCTGAAGAGTAGCAGAGTTCATTCTGCAGAAGAGTAAAAGGAAGTGTGTTTTGGACAATAGGAAATATTTAGAAATGTTACTGAATAAGAGAGAATGCTAAGTAGAGGAATCCAGAAGAGGAGAGTATAATTAGAATAATAAAGGGAGATGTGAGATTGCCTTAAAACAGGTGGCTCAATGCACTGAAAGCCACTTCACAAAATGGGCAATTCAGTGAAAGCAACAATCCACCAAATGATCAATTCATCAAATCCATATATTCAGCAATATCTTGTTTCTTATAGTAATTTATAAAGCATACAGTAATGCCTAGATGAATTAGTAGAGTGCAGATGGGTGGGTTGTCATAACCCTTCAGACTTTTTTCTTGTGCCTGTCTTCCATCTGTGTCTTTCCAATCTCCCACTCTTAGCCACTCAGACTTTCATTCTGGCACCAGCAGCCAAGGCTGTGCTGTTCTTTACAATGGCAGAAGGCATCCCCTCTCTAATTGCCTCTAAACAGCAGGGATCTGAGCCTGACCCGACCTAAATTATTCGTTAAATGCTAAGATTTGAAAAAAATAATAAATGCTAAGATCTGGGATCTATTCATTAGTAAAAAAAAATATTTCTGATCATATTCAAGAAGACTTTTAAAACAAAGAATAAATTAATAAAAATAATAGTTTTTAAAGAAATCTAATCTTTGACCCTTAGCTTTTACAGTTGAACACTTTTTTTATTCTTCCATTTTGAATACATCACTGACTACAATCAGGAAGATATTTCTAAGCTTTGGGTAAAGTAACAGATTTAGTCAATTGAGAACATTGGTAAACTCATCCTGTAGCTGCACTTGCTGGGCTGGAAACAAAGGAGAAGAGAAATGCCAAGTCTTTGGAGGTCTGTTTAAAGAATCAGGGCTCCCTCTTAAAAGCAAGGAGAAGACATTGCAAAGTTGCAAGAGAATTGGTGTGAATCACTGCAGAGTGGAAAAAAATTGAGTCTGAAGACTGAGGGTGGCTATGCTCTCAATAATCCACATAGATAGATCTGAGTGATAGGAGAAAGAGACATGTTTGAATATGTTTTTCTTATATCAAGTATGAAAATTAAAGCACTATAATTTTTATACTAATGGGGAATAATGAGAATAACTAAAATGGATGCATTACAAAAATCTTTAGCACTAGAGCACATAGCTATCACAGTAGGCATAAGAATCTTTGGCACATTCTGATTTCAGAATATTGCTTCCCATGAAATCAATTTCTCCCATCTGTTACTCGTGGATATATTAATAATCTCAAGCAGGCCACAAGGAAGATTCTGTAATGTCACTTGTAACACCGTCCCCTACAATTTCCCATGAAGTTAGTAAAGGTTGGTTACTTTCCTACTCTTAGCAGATCTCAAAATTAGCATTGTGCCTACTAAAATACCAGTACCTTAGGCATTTGACTTTGGCACAAGGTAGAGTTTGAGCTATAAACCAGGGGAGATCTAGAGCATTTAAAAACATTTAAAAACTGCCAAACTGGCTTTGACAGAGCACATCCAATGAAACTCACTTCCCCACACACTTTACTTTTTAAAATAACATTTGTATCAGGGTCCAGTGTTAATAGTTCCCTTAGCACAATTAATCTACATCTATCAGGGAAAATCATTGTAACTACTGACCATTTACTGACACTCAAAACCACAAACTTCAACACCTAACAATTTATTTAAAAATCTTTTAAGTTTTACAATTAGGAAAATAAAGAAATAAATACAGCAGCTTCAGTATCACTTTCTTCTTTTATTTAATGATATTCAAGTGTAAGTTTTCAGATAACCAAATCAGTTTTTGTAGATAGAGCATGTGAGCTATTTTTTAAGGCAACAAAAACATTTAGAGGTTTTCCTGCGGTAAACACTCCAATGAATTCCATGAATAAGAGTAAGCCACGGTCTTTACAGAGGGTGGAGATTGTACATTTGACCTTATTCTGGCAAATATGATGAAGCTTCCTAAGAGGCATCATAAATTATTTAAGTGAAATTCCATTCCACTTGCAGACACCTATCATGTGTGGGTGTGTATTTTCCACTATATACATTTGTTATAATGAAACAAAGGAAACTGAGAATGCTGATAAAAACTATTCCTTTCTCACATTTACATGATGTGATTTGGTGTGCAAAGATTGCTTAGGATGATCAATAAAATTTTTCTCAATTTTTGAGACCTATCCTAAATGTCACCTCTTTTATACAAGGACTTTTATGACTGTTCTTACTGCTTCCAATTTGGTCTCCTTCTCTCCTGAATCCTAACAGCATTTTATTTTTATTTTGTATAGGCATTTACTAAATTCTTCTTTGTACTGCAGTTATATTTTGCTTTGGTTTATCCCTCATTTTGAAAAGAAGCTGTCATCTACCCTACATTACTAGCACCTTTCACATTGTTCATTTCAATATATATTGGCTAAATTGATTTAGAATCAACATTCATTTAAAATCGGAGTAGGAAACATATAGTTGGGGCTTCTTATTGAGTCAATTAAGATTTCCTTAAACTAAAACACAGTTGTAAAACCCTTATTACCAAAATCATAACAATCATAAGAGGCATCACATCAGAAGTCTCTCAAAAATATAAAATCAAGAAGACGATTCTAAAGTGGAAGTCAAAATATAAAAGTAGAGGAGTGTTGTTTCCCACCTAGGGGCCACCTGAGGTGACACTAAGTTCAAGATAGGGGCTTAAGTAAGAGCACACCAACAAACTTTAAAGACAATGGCAACTATTCATGTGATTTTTTTTTTTTTTAGGTTTCACGGTGCTTTTGCTTACAGTATCTTTTTTTGGATTTGTACAGTAATTTTGCTACATTTGCCTCTACTATTGCGAATAAATTTAAGCTTGGGAGAGTAAATGATTCATCTGAGGTTGACACTGAGAGCAGAGCTAGAACTGGTCCAGGGTTCATTCCAATGGGAAAGAGGAACTTTTTTTCTGATGGTTTTATTTTGTCAGGCTTTATGATATTAACAATATTAAGAGCAGAAATGAAGTTGATTTTAATTTCCTATGAATAAGTGATATAGAACCTGGGTGCTACTTCCATTCTTTTAAGGAAAATTTAGTTATCATGGAACTGTATCATTGTGGAAAATGTTTCCCATGGATTAAAATTTTTAAATATATATATTTTTAATTTTTAAATATTTTAAAATATTTAAATATTTTTCACAAACACAAGGCACACAGGGAAAAGAAGTATATGGTGTGTCTGAACAGAAATTTACTTATATTCAAATAAAACAAATGATACTGAGGTAAAAGGCTATGTCCAGTTGTTATAGGAAAAATAAGATACAATGTAACTAAGAAAATATGTAAATATTGATAAAAAAACTTATGAGAATATAAGGATATATAATATGAATCCTACATGTATAATGTTAGGACATCTCCTAGAAAAAGTAGGATCAGCTAAGCTTTTAAAGATGTGTAAGGCTCTGAAAGGGGGAAATGACATTTCAGTCAGAAAAAACATCTTAAAAGATACCAGCTAGAACGTCCATTTTTAGGAAATTACATTTTATGAGCACACCAGGAACACTGTGCACAGTAGATTTTTAGAAAGATTAGGGGCACCTGGGTGGCTCAGTCAGTTAACCATCAGATCTCAGCTCAGGTCATGATCTCATGGTTTATGGGTTGGAGCCCCGCATCAGGCTCTATGCTGACAGCTCAGAGCCTGGAGCCTGCTTCTGATTCTGTGTCTCTCTCTCTCTTTCTCTGCCCCTCCCCGGCTCGTACTCTGTTTCTCTCTCTCTCTCAAAAATAAATAAACATTTAAAAAATGTTTTTAAAGATTAAGGTTAAAAATTGAAAAATAAATAATTTAGTTGTTATTTCATAAAAACTAGATTTTTTTGACTAGGAAAGAAACATCATCACAGCTGTATTTTAGGAAAATAATCCTGCCAAAAATGTGAGAATGGATTCAAGAAAGAATCAAAGACAATGGGAAGCAATTAATATATGAGAGACAAACCAAGGTTCTGCCAGAGGGATACGCAAAAACTAAGTGATATAAGAGACTTCAGGACTAGAAACAATTGTGGTTGCTAATGAGAAGTAGGGACAAAAGGAAAAGGGAAAAAAAGCATTTGACAACTCCCAGTAACAGAGATCATGCCATTAACTATAAAAGAGAGAATCTCCAGGTGGAGTCAGTTTGGTGGGAAGGTCAAATTTGGGACATGGTGAGTCTGAGGTGTATGCAGGGTAGACAGTTATTCACAAGCATTTTCAAATCTGGATATGATATTGGACATGATATCCAATAAAATTAAAATTAAAATAAATATGGCTTGTGATTTAAAGTTGGAGATCTCAAAGAGAAATTGTGATTATAGAATTCACCAGGGAAAAATGTAGGAATATGGTAAGAAAATAGCCACACCAGAGACCATGACCAAAATTAAGATGCAAATCTATGGAAAGAAGATAAGGTATCATGCTGGAAGGCAGAAGAAAAGGGCAGGTAAAAAATCAGGAGAGGAAGATAATGCTTCATAGGAAGGGAATATCAATATTATCCTGTGGTGCAGTAAGTCTTGGCAGTATTAGGAGTTCAGCTTTTTTATTTGGCAATAGTTGGGTCACTTTGCCATACAAGGGACCAACCTCTGTGGAGATGAAACCCAGTTGGCAGTGAGTTAAAGGCAGAACAGAGGGGAAGGAGATGAAGCAGCAAAAATAGGCTACTCTTTTATTTCAGTCAGGGTTCTTAGTTGCAAGCAATAGAAACCAACTCTGGCTGAGTGAAACAAAAAAGGAATTTATTTAAAGGATATTAGGCAGTTATCAGAATTGAAAGAAGGAATAGATAAGCAAGTTCAAAGCCATACACACAACAGTCAAGATCCAACAAGGACACACACTGCCTTCACATTTCAGTATCAGATAACAAAGTTTGGTCTTTCAAGCCAAAGGATCTCTGGACAAAGGATGGTATTATTGCTACCACTGTAACTACTGCCCTATGCCCTCTATCTCCATGCAACTGTGAAAAACAGCCTTGAATATGACTGGCAATAGCTGCGTCTTTGGAATACAAACATCAGGTTAATGGAGCCTCAGTCGTGTGTCCCCACTCTAGTAGTAAAGGAAGGTGGGGAAATATCTGGGATTTCCAGCTTCTCTTGTGAGAGAGGATTTCTTGCTAAGATTTCTAAAGTAAGGAAATTCTACAAAATTAGTAAATAGTTTCAAATACCAGGCAGTCACAGGAACACACATGTTCAATATATATCAAAGAAGTCTGGCACTAAAGAGAAGAAAGTTTTAGGTAGATATTAGCAATTTCTTTAGAACAGAGGGGATTAAAATATGAGAAAAGTCAATAGAAAGAGAGAAACTGAATATTCAATAGTAATAGATATTTAATGACAACAGTCCTACTTAGGTGGCAGAAAATCATGTGATACAGAGCAGAGGTAATGGAGTTGGCTTTGAAGACAAAGAGGACAGCTGGAGAAAGGTAATTAACTTCTGTAGAGAGGTTTCTAAAATCCAAACATAGTGCTTGGAATTTACCTCTATTTTTACCTTTAATCATCAAGCAACAATTAAGTACTATATATTAAATACTATCCTGATAGTAATATTAAAAGTATATGTTATAAAGCATCAACTATGTTGCAGACATTATTCTAATTAACTCATGAATTATTTTAACAACCAAGTAAGCATTGTTACTGACATCTTACAGATGAGGAAACTGAGGCATAAGTATCCATTGAGTTTGTATTCAAACTAAGCATTATCTGATTCCAAGACTTCTTTTAAACATAAAATACTAAGAAAAGTAATACATATTGAAAGGGGATAATATTTTGAAACCATGAAACAAATGTACCTTTTACTTTCTGTAAATCATATTGGCCTACAGCTCCCCACTCTTTAACTGATGACATCCAATTCCATAGGGAGTGTATGTATATACAGTCTCAAACAGAGAGGTCATTGCTTAGTTCTGAGTTTCTATTTAGATTCTTTTTTCAACCCCTTAAAAGACATAGTCTTGAAAGTCAGCCTTTGTGGGAGATAAAAAGAATTCTTAAGTTGAAATGCTTCCCTTTACATATCAAGAGCAAGGTTTAGATGACTTTATTAATAGTTTTTCTGTAAAACACAGTATAGAAAGAATAGAAGATATAAAATATAAGAAGATAATTTTTTGCCACACGGGAAAAGTAAAAGCCACTTTGGTGTTCAAAGGAGCTTGCAGACATTTGGAAATGATCGGAGTATGGATAAGATGATGCTAGCTAGAGTCCCTCAAGTTATGAAAACTCTCCAAAGAAACTTGACAATTGGAGGTAAAACCCAATATGTATCTATCACTTTGTAAGATTCCCGTTCACTCTAGCTATCTACGAGATCTTGGTGAAGGAAACAGATGTTCTATCTGAACGAATGGGCATGTATGGGACTTGGCTTAGCATAAGGGAACCGTGGAGTGCAAGCTCCTTAGTACACAAACATGAGGACAGAGGTCATAGATTTCAACAGTAGGTGACAAGCGGATGACCATAAGACTAGACAGGTACCACAGAATCCAACAGGTATCTTTATGGTCTATTGCATGACCTGCTCATAGGACAGAAGAGGACAATACTTGCATGAATTTCTTTTGCTGCTATAAGGAACACTCCCACCAGAATCCCAATATAAACAAATTGGAGTAGAGAAAAGGAGCTTCAATGAGTGAATGAGTGAGTAATAATTGAAAATGTGAGATGGTAGGAGCAAAAACTGATATAACTTATGTCTCCTACCCTTAGCTTCAGCTGGTAAAGTTAACAGTTGATATTGAAGAAGATGGCAATTTATCTGACAGGCTGAAAACAGAGATTTAAATTAGCTGTTGGGTAAAAAGAAACTGCTTCTAAAAGGTACTTAAAGCCTAGAAAAGGATTTATCACTTAAATATTAAATGAATTCAGTCCTTGTGGTAAATTTGAACACATAAATAGTTAAATAAAGTTTTTAAAATGACATCTTCTTGCTCTCAGAAACAAACCATCTGGAGTGCAACGTTTTTACATTTATCACTTTCAATTGAATTTTTATATTTCTAGGTATTTTATATCTAGAATATAATTGCGTGTAAAATCTAGATTGTTCAGTCACACTGGATTTGATATTTCTAAATATTTAAAATACTTTCACTAATTAAAATAATTTAAATAAAAAATAAATAAAACCATTCATTTAAATTCAACTGTTAATAAATTAGTAATCAAAACCTAAATATTCAAACAGCAAATGCTCAATTTATGTCTTACATGTTTTTATCCATATATCTATAAATCATAAGCTTGTGTATGTGTCTGTATAATCTTCTGGGAAGGAACAACTTATAAATTGAGTTTTACAAAAATTAGTTGTAAAAATACAACCAAATTGTATTTCTCTATGGTCCTCAGATATTTCATTTGCATTCAAAGAAATATTGGGCCAAGGACATCAGGATATTAAGATAATTTCCAGATATATTTAAAGAGACTTGCTACATCAATGCCTAAAATTCAAACGAGGTCATATAGAACACCTTTCTCAACTATTCTCAAATTCAGGTTAGACAATGACTCTAGGCCACTGGAGACCAGATGCTACAGGAGGAGAATTATTAACTTTATCACTAAATAAATTTTCAGCATCCCCTGTCCTAATTAAGAACGAATACAGCAGCATCAAAATAAGTAGATCTATGTTCTCTAAACCTGATTTTAAATCCAGGGCACAATATATCTTGAAATACCTGGATTCTACCTATGTCAAATGAAGAATAGGAAACAGTTATAGTTATAAATCATTTTTGTTGATAAGGGCAAGATTGTAATGACCTGACTACCAAGCTAAGGCTATGGCAAGTTTTACGGACTTTTATCTACTAAGTACAACAATGTCTATTAAAAAACAAACAATTGATATTTAAGTTAATGTAGAGATCCCACATACACACTTAAAATCACCTTGTACACAATTTGGGGGTTTGCAGATACCTTCTAGAAAACAAAAATTCTAACAGATTATATATCCCTGGATACAGAAATATAAACTTTTACTCTGGCAATTAATCACTCTGGTAATTCCTAAATGTTTTTTGTTGTTGTTGCTGTCTTTGCTTTTGTTTTCAACAGTAAGAGTGACAGATCTCCCTTTCTAGAGCATGTATAAATAGGCATGCTAGATCTAACGTTAACAATGTAAATAACTATAGGTATATTACAAATATTCGGAGAAGCAAACAATCCAGTTAATATTTTGTTGGGGCTAGGGGTGCCTGGGTGGCTCAGTCAGTTAAGCATCTGACTTTGGCTTAAGTCATGATCTTGTGGTTCGTGGGTTTGAGCCCCACATCGGGCTCTGTGCTGACAGCTCAGAGCCTGGAGCCTGCTTCAGATTCTGTCTCCCTCTCTCTCTGCCCCTCCCCCACTCATAATCCCTCTCTCTCTCTCTCTCTCTCTCAAAAATAAACATTAAAATTTTTTTAAAAAATATTTTGTTGGGACTATAGTTTCTCAATATGAGTATAATACTTAAATCACAAACACATTAAACATCATTCAAGTGATATTTATTAAAAATTTACAGGTATCTTCTCAATGTCAGGTAATATTTTAGGATACACTAGTAAAAGAAACTGTCTCTGCTGCTTTTCTAAGCTTAAGGGACAATAAAAGCATTTAAAAAAGATTTATCAGCAATTTTAAAAAGCATCATAATAGCAATTTACTAAACATGAGCTATTCCTGTAAATATATGATGCTTGGAATAGGCAAACCTTATCACATTTGCTCTCAAGACCGCTAAACAAGATCTTCTCCAGCTTTCAGAATATTTGGCAAAATAAAATAAAGTAGTAGGAAGCTTTGGACAATTTAGCTTAAACTGCAATTAGTATACAACCATCCAAGAAAACTAAAACACTAAGAAATGACCACTGCTAATAAACCTCAGATAGTATTGTTTTAGACAATGTTTTCTGAGAGAAGAAAAATCAATGTTGGTAAGTACTACAATTATAATATTAAAACAAGAATTTACAAGCTTTACAAGGCATTTCAATCAGAGGAAGGTAATTATTATGATTTTTTTTTTATTTTTTTGGCTGTCATAAATGTGTTTTGGGGGGTATGCTTATATCTGTTTTCAAAAATGGCTGTTTCAGTAAACATTTCATAACATGGGATTATATTTCATGGGCTGTGTTTTGATCTGATCCACATAAGAAGCAAATCTTTTAAAGTGAAACAGTTATACTAGTTGTTCCCCAAGCTCTCATGCTGCGTGGAAAGAGCATTACATGTCCAGTCAGGAAGTCTAAGAACAATACAATGTGAAGGCATTAAATTCCTTGAGACTGTTTTTCGTTCTGAAGAGGGGGCTGTGTGAGAAACAAATAGAACCATCTGTATGTGAAAGCACTTTGTAACCTGTTCAGTCCTGTACAAAATTGGCCACTCTGGTTCTTTCTACCAGTTCTGAGGTTCTGGTATATATATATATATAGCACTTCGGTTTCTTTTTTGCCTTAAAGTCACCTCCCTCCAGCCTCTAGGGATGTTGTGTTGTTGCTTAGTTCCAGTAGTCTAGAATTTAATAAATAATTACTACTTCCTCGTTTAGTACATCACATGTGTTACTGGACTTCACAACTCTTTGAGAAAGAGGCTTTAGAGAGGGCATATAGCAATAAGCAGGAGAACCTTGATTCAAACCTAGACAGGTCTTCTGTGAGTTTCTTATACCATTCCATATTACTGCCTGGTCACGTGAGTCTACCGAGACCAGGGACGGTGTTTCATTCATTGTTACATTCACAAGTCTAATGCTCTGTTTAGCAGTAGGTACTCCATATGTTGGTTAAGGGGGTAACTCATCTATATGTCCGATTTACATTCTTCCTGCAATCAAAGCCCATTTCCTCAGGTTTTGATATTAAAAATATAAAATACTTGGTTGGTTAACATTTTTATAACAGCCCTTTGTGATGTTTGTATAGTACTATATCTACTTTTGTTATACTGTTTAACAGGTTTTTCCTTGAATTTTAAAAATAGGGTATAATCATGTCTTTACCTTGTACATTTCACTTCTAAATGTTGTTAATGGGGAAAATATTAGAACCATAAAAATTTTCTAGAACTTCCTGCTCATTCCCAGAAAGAAAAAAAATTAAAGAAAAAAAATCCAGAGTATTTTATTTATTCATATTCTTCCTTGTCTAAAATGAAATTAAGGCAGCTTCCAAAGCAAAATATAGCATATAGAAATAAATTAATTTTTTTAATGAAGCAATGTAAAAAATAGTGATAGCAAAATTAGATGGTGCCAAGAATTAAATTAGCATACAATACGTACCCCCTGAATTTTCTGGCTTAAAGTAGGATCACAGAGCTTTCTGGAAGAGGGAAAAGGGTTTAATTTCAGGCTTAAGGAGGTACAACAAACAAACTGCTTAAGTCTAATTATTCCTGGTATTGATACTAGGGAGACATTTTTCGGTGGGTCCTTGTAGAAAGTTACTGTTTGATATAATAAACAATCCTCTAAACCATCCTTGTAGTCAACACTGTGATGGATTTTGTAAGGTTTGCTGGAAGCCACTTCTGAAGTAAGGCAGGTTTGCAAGGAGGAGCCTCCCACCATCCGATGGCAACCAATGTCTACCCCAACTCAACCCCCACTCAATTTTTGCTTGAGCACAGACCCCCCCCCAAGGCACGTGGCTGACTGATATCAGGAGTGACTTGCCTTCTTATGCTAAAAATATGCAAATTATACCTTATCAAAAAACTTATTATAGGAGTTTCTTCTTTTGTGATTATAGGAGCAAATATTACATTCCCTAAGAAACCTGTTTTTCTTCCCCTGGAGAATACAGGCTATTGACCCCTGCTCACAAAAGAACTAACTCTTGCCTTTGCTATGCTAAAAACATTGCCTTGTATTTGAAAGCTAAAGATACCTTCCTTGCCCATGTGATAAGCATATAGTCACCTACATCAATCACTATTGATAAAGATTATGCATGAGTCTTCTACCAATCTATGTCCTGGGAAATTTTTACATACCAAAGAATTTGTCATCAGAAATCATTGTCTAAGGCAATTGCCACTTCTGTTTTGTGCCCCATACATTTTTTCCATAAATAAAGCTGACTCTCTGGTCAGTGCAGAGATGCCTGCCTGGTGAGCAGAAAGAAGCCAAGGCTCTCTCACTCTCTTTTGCCGACACCATCCATCCTTCAGGGAGCCCTGGACCTGCTGGAGCTGGACTCCGGCTAAGGTTGTTTCTTATAATGCACCTCAATAAAGGTTGATGGCTTCTTAGAGGAATATGATGCAATAAAAGGAATTTCACAGAGCACCAGTAGAATGCAGACCAGTGCCAGCTGTATGGTCTGCCCTAATCCCAGAGGAGTTTCTAGGGAAGGAGTTTAAGCATCAGAAAAATCTGTGAACTTCCTGACAATTGGTGTTGGGTGTGGGGGCAACACTGTGCACACCATAGGTGTGTTTTTCTCTAAGGAGGTGATAACATCATGAATATTTACCAAATTCTTAGAGGAGGTCAAGAAATGGAAATATTAAGCATGTTCCTTCAGGAATCTCTGTAAAAGTTTTTGAGCAACAATGAGTTCAGAATAATGATTACAGAGAGGAAGACTTTCTATTAGCCACTTCACTGAAGAGCAAGAGTAGAATGAATTTCCTTTTTTGGAAACTATGGTTTATAAGGACTTCCACTAAGACGTCCATTTAGCAGGACCAAATTCTCTTCTTTTTTTTTTATTTAAAAGTTATTTTTAAGTTCACTTATTTATTTTGAGAAAGAGACAGAGACAGAGCCCGCAGGGGGTACAGGCAGAGAGAGAGGGAGAGAAAATTCTAAACAGGTTCTGCACTGTCAGCACAGAGTCCCATGTGGGGCTCATACTTACAAACCTTAAGATCACGACCTGAGTTGAGATCAAGACCAGAGTTGAGAGTCCAGAGTCCGATACTTAATCGGCTTAGCCACCCAGGTGCGAAATTCTCTTCTGAAAGAAATTATCGGTTCTAACTCACACAGAGACAAAATGGAAAATAACACAAATTATATGTAGTGTTTCTAATATCAACTAAAAAGATATCATAAAAGAATATTACATTTAAAAACGATAAAGCGAGAGGTTCCTCAGTGGCTCAGTCCCTTGAGGGTCTGACTTTTGATTTCAGCTCAGGTCATGATCCCAGGCTCATGGCATCAAGCCCCCACATGGCCCAACTATGTGCTGAGCATGGAGCCTGCTTAAGATTCTCTCTCTCTCTCTCTCTCTCTCTTTGGACTTTTCCCCTGCTTGGACTCTCTCTCTCTCTTAAAATAAAATTTAAAAAAAAAGTGATAAAGCAAAATTTAAAGGCAAATATTTGATAACTTTGCCACTAATCCTTAATTATTATTTGCAACTTAAACTAATCTTGATTTTATTTCCAGACCTGTGTAGACTCTAATTTTATTTATTTGTTTATTTGTCAATTTATTTATTTATTTTTTGATGGAAAGAGAGAGAGAACATGAGCAGGGGAGGGGAGAGAGAGAGACACACAGAGAAGAGGCAGGGGGAGAGAGACAGAGATAGAGAGAGAGAGAGAGAGAGAGAGAGAATCCCAAGCAGGCTCCATGTTGTCAGTGTAGAGCTTGATGGGGACTCTCACAGTTGTGAGATCAAGACCTGAGCCAAAATCGAGAGATGGTACACCTAACCAACTGAGCTATCCAGACACCCCACTTTATTTTTTTAATATATAATTTCATTCATTATTTGTTTTTAAAAATTTTATTCAATTTATTTAAATTAAAAAATAAATAAGTTCACCTAAGTGATGATTTTGTGTAAAGCCAAGACTAGTCAACAACTAGAGATGAAGAATTGATAGATGTTCTTCATATTTATGCATTTTTATAAGCGTAGTTTATAATCGTTTCTTTCCTGAGCTTGGCTAAAATATATTTTAAAAGTCTTTTATTCTCCTGGAGCACCTGGGTGGCTCAGTTGGTTATAAGTCCAACTTTGGCTCAATCATTATCTCATGGTTTATGAGTTAGAGCCCTGCATTGGGCTCTTTGCTATCAATGCAGAGCCTGCTTCAGATCCTCTGTCCCCCTCTCTCTGCCCCCATGCTTGCTCGCTTTCTCTCTCTTTCCCTCAAAAATAAATAAACTTAAAAAATATTTTACTCTCTGGAGCTATTATAATTATATTAGGATAATTCAATTGAGAAATTATGAGGGTAACAACTACAACAACCTTAAACAAATTCCCGGGAAAAACCTGTTTTCATGATTAAAAACCATCTTTTATGTAAAAATTTCCTTTATTTGCCTACTCTTGTGAATTTTAGTTTGCTTTAATAGAAATAGCTAAGTTTCTTTTTTTTTTTTTAAATTTTTTAAGACCAAGCACGAGTTGGGGAGTGGGGCAGAGGGGGAGAGAGGGGCACACAGATCCTGACACAGAGCTGGATCCCAGGACCTTGGGATCATGACCAGAGTTGAAATCAAGAGTCAGATGCTCAATGGACTGAGCCATCCAGGTGCCCCAAGAAATAGCTAAATTCCCAATATCTATGTTCATAATTACTCTTATTTCAGAGCTTGTTTATCAAACCTCTGGGGAAACCCCTGAAGTTCTCTAGGACTTTGTTGTTAGTTTCTTACTTTTTTAATTCTCAAAATCAGAAATTAGATTTAAACAATAATTTTGAAAATCCCCTCCAGATTTAAAAATGGGTGATTAATATTGCACAGGTAAAAATAATCTGAAATACATGTATTAGATGTGAAAACTAATATGGGGCTTATTCCAAAGCAAGTGCTCAAAAGATGACTAATATGAATGAATACTTAAGGAACCATAACATAAATTAATTTCAATAATCTGATTTTATCAAAAGCATGAGATTATTTAAACATTAGACATAAGATAATTTTAAAACATTCATATTTAGCAGCTCAAATTATGAAAATAATAAAGTGTAAAAAATTTTTTTATTTATTTTTTATATTTTTCCCTTCTTTTGTAATTTATTTATTTTTTTTAACTTTATAGTTTATTTTCAGGTTGGTTTCCATATAACACCCAGTGCTCTTCCCCACAAGTGACCTCCACCAAGACCATCACCCTCCATTACCTTTCCCCCTTCCCCTTCCCCCCTCAGTTTGTTTTC
>JAQQST010000598.1:0-17896 GCA_028646485.1 Cryptoprocta ferox
TTTGTTGAAATAGGTCTGGATTGCAATATATTTTCCTCTGAGGACTGCCTTTGCTGCATCCCAGAGAGTTTGGATTGTTGTATTTTCATTTTCATTTGTTTCCATATATTTTTTAATTTCTTCTCTGATTGCCTGATTGGCCCAATCATTTCTTAGCGGGGTGGTTTTTAACCTCCACATTTTTGGAGGTTTTCCAGACTTTTGCCTGGGATTGATTTCAAGTTTTATAGCATTGTGATCCGAAAGTGTGCATGGTATAATCTCAGTTCATTTGTATTTATGGAGGGCTGCTTTATGCCCCAGTATGTGATCTATCTTGGAGAAAGTGCCATGCGCACTCGAGAAGAAGGTGAATTTCCTAGCTTCAGGATGCAGAGTTCTAAATATATCAATTTCATCTGTTCCAATGTGTCGTTCAGATCCATTGCTTCTTTAGTTGATTTTCTATCTGGTTGATCTATCCCTTGCTGTATGTGGAGTGTTAAAGTCCCCTGCAATTAACATTCTTATCAATAAGATTTTTTCTATTTGTGATTAATTGTTTCATGTACTTAGGTGCTCCCAAATTCGGCGCATAGATGTTTATAATTGTTAGCTCTTCCTGATGGAGAGACCCTGTAATTATTATGTAATGTCCTTGTTCATCTTTTGTTACTGCCTTTACTTTAAAGCCAGGTTTGTCTGATATAAGTATGGCTACTCCGGCTTTCTTTTGACTACCAGTAGCATGATAGATATTTCTCCATCCCCTTACTTTCAATCTGAAGGTGTCTTCAGGTCTCAAATGACTCTCTTGTAGACAGAAAATAGATGGATTTTGTTTTTTTATCCATTCTGCTACCCTGTGTCGTTTGATTGGGGCACTCAGCCCATTTACATTCAGTGTTATTATTGGAAAATGTAGGTTTGGGTTCATTGTGTTTTCTGTGGAGTTCATGTTTATAGTGGTGTCTCTGGTACCTTGTAGTCCTTGCAACATTTTCCTCATAGAATCCCTCTTAGGATTTCTTGTAGGGCTGGTTTGGTAGTATGAATTCTCTCAATTTTTGTTTATTTGGGAACCCCTTTGTCTCTCCTTCAATTTTGAATGACAGGCTCGCTGGATAAAGGATTCTTGGCTGCATATTTTTCCTGTTCATCACATTGAAGGTTTCCTACCATTCCTTTCTGGCCTGCCAAGTTTCGTTAGAAAGGTCTGTAACCACTCTGACAGGTTTCCCTTTATATGTTAAGGCCTTTTTATCCCTCGCTGCTTTCAGAATTCTCTCTTTGTCTTTATATTTTGCCAGTTTCACTATGATATGTCGTGCTGAAGGTCGATTCAAGTTACGTCTTAGGGGGGTTCTTTGGGCCTCTTGGATATCAATGTCCATTTCTTTCCCCATATTTGGGAATTTTTCAGCTATAATTTGAACCAGCACCCCTTCAGGACATTTTTCTCTTTCTTCTTCAGGAATTCCTATGATACGGATATTGTTACGTTTGATTGTATCACTCAGGTCTCGAAATCTCTTTCTGTGGTCCTGTATCAATTTCTCTCTCTTTTTCTCGTCTTCCTCTTTTGCTATATAACTGTGTCTTGTAATTCACTTATTCTCCTCTCTGCCTCTTCAATCCGTGCAGTGACTGCCTCCATTTTATTATGCACCTCAATTACAGCTTTTTTTTTTAACTCGACACAGCTATTTTGAAGGTCCCTCTTCTGTGTATCAATAGCCTCTTTGATGTTTTTTTCAAGTCCAGCAATTAATTTTATGACAATTGTTCTAAATTCTTGTTCAGTTATGTTGCTTAAATCTGTTTTGAGCAGTTTTGTGGCTGTGACTTCTTCCTGGAGTTTTTTTAGAAGAGAGTTCTTTCGTTTCATCATTTTGGCTAGCTTTCTGTCTCTTGTCAGTTTTAAAAGCTGGTTATGCCCTGTGCACCTGTTAGTATTGTTCTATTAAAAGAGGCTCATTGACTGTCCAGGGCCTGTCATTTCAGAAAGTGTTCTTTTAATGGTGTGTCTCAGTTTCTCCTGTTGTGCCTTTGATTATTTTACTTCCCTGGTCAGTGATATTTGGGACTCTCCACCATTTGCATTTTGGCTTGTTTCTTGAAGTAGCCCTGAAAAGGAATACAGACTTAACATACAGGGAACAAAAGCATGCAAACGCACAGACAAATCAAACAAACAAGCAAACCAAAAGGGAAAGGAAATAAAGAAAAGGAAAGGAAAGGGATGAAAAGAAAGAAGAGAAGAAAAGAATGAAGAAAAGGAAACAAAAACAAAAACAAAAACAAACCGGGGGACAGAGACAGCAAAAGACTGTGAAGAGTCTAAAAGTGTATAACCAAGCAAGAGGAGAGATAAGAATATGCTAAGGGAAATATATCTGAATGGCAGGAGAAAAGAAGGAGAAGCAAAGAAAAAAGGAAAAAAAAAGTAAGACAACTCTCCTGTGCAGATGTGCGTGGTTTGGCATCAGGTCAGGTGTTGTGGGCTGCTCTCCGAGGCCCTGCCTTGGTGGTTGCGGAGAGAAGAATGGCGGTGCTTCAAGCTCTGCTCAAACCAAGCATTGCAAGCCGCTCTTCTGAGTCCGATCTCCCTATGCAGTTTGGGCAAGCCAAACTGTATTTTCCAAGCTCCACCTCAATTCCAAATCCTAGTCCATGCAGTTTAACACTGTCACCGAAGATGAGATGCGCTTCTGCTGGCACCTGCCACCACCTCCGCTGCCCCCTTCTCTGGGCTTGTGCTGGAGGCAGAGCCACCTTTCACTGGCTGCCTTTCCCAGTGCTGCTTGGAATGGATGCTGCTGCCGCTGTGTCCAAGGAAGAATTTGCCAGCCAGATGGGACAGATTTCTCTCACCGCGCCCAGCAGTTATATATGGGGAGACGGACGAGTTTTTCCTTTTTTAGAGATGGTTCTATGTGCGTTTTCTGTCTCTCTTTCTCTTCCCCTTGTCTCTCCAGGGCACAGCACGCTCTCCCTGTGTTGGGCTGGGACTCCTTTCCCCCTGCACCTCTGGGGCCCACCCGTCCTCCAATTTCCCAGTTCACAATCACTCACTCAGGCATCTTTGAGGTTGTCTTCTTTCTGGCGTCTGTTTCTTCTTTCCCCCCACTTGCAAATCAGCGTATTCTCCCTTCAGTCCTTCTCAGTTCAATCGATGCAGGCGAGCACAGATTACATAGCTCCCTACTTCTCCGCCATCTTGACCTCCTCACTGCTGTCAGTTTTTAAAGCATTTGCCCTACACATAGACATTTATTTACTGGGATTTATCAAGAAGAGTTTTTGTGCTGTGCTTTTCTTGCAGATTATACCTTCTTAATGATGCATTCTTTTGGGAAATAATACATATGTTCAGTTGTAAAAGCTACTGTAGGATGTTATACTGTTGCTTAATATTTAAGAATTTGCTAATCTTTGGGGATCAGAATGAACACTCAATGCTAATTTAAAAAATAAACGTCACATTTGTATTGCACTGAAGCAGTATCAACTGAAGCAGTATCTGTCAAAAACACTTTGTAAACTGTGAAGTGCTTACTCTCATTCCTTGGGCTTTAAATCTTAGCTCACAGTCCAGCCAAGATATGTCACTCACAGTGGAGGTGGGAGATCTGTCTGTTAGAGCTCTGGGTGAAGAAACGCAAGCCTGGAAAGAGGACACCAATTGGGGGTTGGAAGTAACCTCACTTCTGGCTAGGGATCCAGAGGAGAAATGGTCCATACTTGTGGTCACATCAATCCTTCGGGGGCTTGTTCAGCCCAGAGCCAAGGGAACAAGCTATATTTTAGAGGAGGTCACATGTAATTATAACATTGCTTTTATGCTGTTTTATGACAGCTTAGAATACTGTAATGTATTTTTAATCATGAACACCTGCCCACAGGTTCTCGAGAGAGTGGCTGAATTTTAAATTAAAAACAAAAACCCAATAAATAGATCTAATCTGTTTTTTTCTTTTTAAACACACTGTGTTGGAGTACTGGACAAATTATTTTATTTCTCGTCTTTGTAAACTTGTTCATAAAATTTCCTTTACTTTCATTATCATCCACTTTGTCAATAATCATCTTTTTCCAGCTCTCCCTAACAACTTTTCCAACGCCCACAACACAGAATTATTTTTTGGCCTTTATATTTAAAGGTGACTGAAGCAAATGCACAGCTGAGTGCAGCTCAGACCATGTTTTATTTCAAGTTAAGTCTTCCAAGAAGACCAACTACATGCCCAACCCTGGGCTTAGCAGGTTGAGGTCTCATGGCACTCCATGGGATTAGAAGATATAGTCTCTGTCCTCAGGACGCTCACTTTTAGAGAGACCAAACAATCATGTTCTGTTCATCAGGAAGGCAACAGCTTTCCCATAAACCCACAGTCAACTATCCCCCAGGTCACACCTGGCTTCTAAATGACAAGGAGACTGGGGAATGGAATATTGAGCTTTCTTTTCTTTAAAGCCGAGGAAGACAAAGGAGAAGGGGTTTAGGAATGGGTCTTGAGTGAATTCACTAACTAACTAACTAACTAACTAACTATATGTTCCAAAATAATAATGCCTGTTTTTAAAAAAGTTTATTTATTTTGAGAGAAAGAGAGAGTGCACACTTGAGCAAGTGGGAGAGAGGCAGAGAGAGAGGGAAAGAGATATAATCCCAAGCAGGCTCTGCACTGTCAGCATGAGGAGCTGGATACAGGGCTCAAACTTATGAACCATGAGATCGTGAACTGAGCCAAAATCAAGAGTCGGACACTTAACCAACTGAGTGACCCAGGTGCCCCAATGCCTGTTTTTTAAGTGAGGAAACCAAGGCTCAGAGTAATGAAGTATCTTGCCTGTTGTCACACAATGGGCAAGAAAAGGAGCAGGATTTTGTGTGACTGTGTCTGACTCAAGAGCCTATCCTCTGAATCATTCTAAACATCTGCTACCTGTGGTCCTCTCCTCTGGATTATTGTCTTTGCCCCAGTGTATCATTGGAAGATTTTGACTTAAATATTGTACATTTTTAGGTGTGCTGGTGTTTGCAAAAGACAGTCTACAATGTCTTGGAATTTCTGTCATAGAGTCTTTCTCCCCTCCCTTCCCCTTCCTTCCTTCACAGATTTATTGAACACCTGCTATGTTCCACACATTTAGGTCTGCCACTCTGCCTAAACACTCAAGCGCTTGCTGAATAAATAAATAGTTGTTGTCTGGCATCATTCTTCTGCCTCTATGTAGAGAACAATAGATTTCTTTGTCTGAAGTACAGGCCATTATTCTGATATCTAAGCCTCTGTTCTGAGAGTATCAATATGGCAGTTCTCAGAATGAAAAAGAAGAAGAAGAAGAAAAAGAAGAAAAAGAAGAAGAAGAAGAAGAAGAAGAAGAAGCAGCCAGTCCTTTCAGTGATATTAAACCTCTTAAATGACAAACTTGTAATTTGTAGAGGGAAAATGATTCTCTGAATGCATCTTATATCCTTGAGTTCCAAATTACAAAGTTCTCACTAAAATTGGTTTCTGCCCAGGAGGAGATGACGTCAGTCAAGAAGCCTGCTTTTTGAACAACTCTGAACTTCCACCGATAGAGCATGGCTGGCCCCAGCCCTGTCCAAGCTGAACAAGACAGCATGAAGGGCAATTTCCATTTCTTGTTAGGGCCTTCAGTGAACGTACCAAAGAGAAGAGGCAATGGCAGACTATGGAGGTTATTAAAATACTATTTTATTTTCAGCTGAAGTTAGAAGTTACAAGTCAGTTTTTGAGGGAACTTGCAGATACTTGTGGTGGTAATTCCATGGGCTCAGCTCACTTTGCTAAGGCATTTAGTGAGACTTAGGCACACTAGTCACCAGGACAAAAGTATTATTTTATAAAATGAGATGGTGGCTATTGACTCAGGTTAAAACAATTGAAACTGCTGAGAAGCTTTGACTCATATTGGAATTCATTGTAATACTTCTAACTATTACTCACAGAAATCATCTCATTTATGTTGGAGGGTTTCCACAAAGGAAATAAACGGACTGAAATCATTACTGAGTCTCTTGCTGGCATTTGGAAAGAATCATTCTTTTTGAGGAAAGGTCCTTCTTCTTTCCAGACCCTCTGCCCTATTCTACACACAGCTTCTGCTACCAGTATAGTTCCTCATATGTTTCAATGCTCCTCCATGCCATGAATGCCTTTGTGTCCCTGGGAGGGAGCAAGGACAGCTTATCTCAGCTTTACAGACAAAGAAACTGATTGCAGAGAGATTCAACACTCAATTGACACTCCATTCTAGCCTTCTGGGTACACAGAGGGCCCAGGAGTTCTGACTTACTCTGCACTCATTGCTCTTCTGGCTCCAACACTCTTGGGACTATCAGGAAACCCCTCTCCACCTTTTATTCCAGAGTGGTGTGAGCATGTGCAACCTCCTCAAAGGTGCAGGAGCCTGTAACTTGCTCAGTAACCCAGACTCTTTGCTGTTTATTTAATAAAGTCTGCCCCCTGAGAAGCTGCAGCCAAAAGCTAAGACAAAAGGCAGATGGTGCTAAGCTTTCCTTTGAGGCTGCTCTTTCACTTTAAAGCTATGAAATATTCAAGGCTATCTTGAGAAATGACCTTTAAAAAAAATTTTAAAGACCATATTCTCTCTCCTCTTCATGCTTTTTAGATGAAGGGAAAACACTTAGGAATGCAGGCATGAGCTTTAAGTTTGCAGCTTAGGAATGTTCTCAGACAATAAAGACTTTCAATTTTAATGTTCTTTATCATCTATGAGGATTCTGAATTCTTCTTTGCCATCTTTGGTTTAGCAAAATCACCAACGCTTTCTTTTTTTTTTTTTAAGTTTTACTTATTTTTGAGAGAGAGAGAGAGAGACACAGAGACAGAACATGAGCAGGGGAGGGGCGGAGAGAGAGGGAGACACAGAATCCGAAGCAGGCTCCAGGCTCTGAGCTGTCAGCACAGAGCCTGACGTGGGGCCCGAACTCACAAACTGTGAGATCAGGACCTAAGCTGAAATCAGACACTTAACTGGCTGAGCCACCCAGGCGCCCCACCAACTCTTTCTTTACATAAATAACCCCTGCCTCACCTCTCACACTAGTCTGCACAAACATACATACCCCTCTACCTGCCTGCTCTTGATTTAAAAAATCAGAGCATCACACCATGACAGTACACGGGTCAAATGGCATCCTGGCTGGGAAGCTGCCTTGTAATGTGCAAGATTCTTTTTTTCTTCCAATGGGATTGTTTGCATCCCAAGGGAAGGATTATTCTATGGACATTTCTTGCTTTCTGTTGTGCCAAGCAGAGTGCTCTATAATGAAGTTGGTTATCTCACTTGACCTACCTTTGTACCTTTCAATGTGTCAAATACGTCCCTGCTTACAATCACCTTCTATTACTTGGTGGACAAGCTTTTGGTGGAATTGCTCATTTTGGCCACTTTTTCCTGTTCTTGAACACAAGCCAATTTTATTTCAAGGCATTTGTAATGCTGTTCCCTGTACTCATATCTTCTCCAATAGATTTTTACAGGCCTAAATCCTTTGCTCCTTTGGTTTCTTTGCATCAATCCGCTCTAATATTTTACTGTCTTAAAGATATCATCTGTGACTCCCTGTGTTAAAGAAGTAGTGGAAAAGTTAACTCAAACTGGCTTAAATAAGAGGGAACTGTATTGGCAGATGTACCAGGCACCCAGAGACAGTGAGGGTTTCAGGGTTAGTTGATCCAGCAGCTTGACCATGGCATCAAGGACCCAGACCTTCTCCAACTCTCTGATCTACAGTGTTGGCTTCATCCTAAGATTGATTTCTCCCAACATTGATAACTATGCTACATGCTCTGTCAGTCCCATTTAATAGGAAAGAGAAAGGCTTTCTTATACTCTCTTAAGAGCAAGAAAAAACTTTCCCCAAATCCTGTGGCAATATTCTAGTATGTCACATGTCCATTCCTGAGCCAGTCACTGTTCACGGAATATGATGACTTTTAAAACAATCATGCCCTCCTTAGACTGAACTTAGCTCTCCACACTGAACTGATGGAGTGGAATGGATGTGGTGGCATCGCTTCACTAGAGGCTCTCAGGAACTACCTACCAGAATTGCTTAAGAACCTTTTATTTTCTCCCTCTTTCTCTGACCCTCCCCTGCTTGTGCTGTCTCTCTCTGTCTCTCAAAAATAAAAAATAAAAAATAAAAAAATATTGCTTGAGAACCTTAAAATGACCAACTCCCAAGCTGCTCTTTAACTAGTTAGGTTTAATTGGCGTGGGCCTGGGCCTGTGGTTCCCAAACTTGGATGCACATTAGAAGTACCTGAGGACTCCTACCCTGACAGACAGTCTGATGTAATCAGTATGGGAAGTAACATGAGCATTTCCAGGTGAATGTGCAGCCAATTTTGGGAATTATTGTCCTAAGCATTGATGCATACATATATGCACATATATTTCAACTTATACATATTTTATTTGTAAGTTCCTTAATAGTTTTATTGAGATGTAATTTACATGCTATAAAAGTCACTCATTAATAAGTGTATAATTTGGTGATTTTTAGTATGTTTTTAGAACTGTATAAGCATCACTATAATTTTAGAACATTTTCATTATCTCAAAAATAAGTCTCTTAACTATTAACTATCCCATTTCCCTCCACCCCCATTCTAGCCTTAGGAAAATATTGATCTATTTTCTGTCTTTTTAGATTTGCCTATTCTTGAGATTTAATACAAATAGAATTATACAATATGCAGTCCTTTGTGGCTGACTTCTTTCAGTTAGTGTGTTTTCTAGGTTCATACATGTTGTAGCAAATATCACTCCTTTATATGGCTGGATAACATTCCAGCATATGGATATACCACCTTATGTTTATTTATCAGTTGATGGGATGTGGATTGTTTCCACTTTGTGGCTATTATGAATAATGTTGCAATGAACATTCATGTACAAGTCTTTGTGTGGACATATGATTTCATTTCTTTTGAGTAGTATCTAGGAATAAAATTTCTGGGTCATTCAGTAACTCTGTGTTTAATTTAACTCCTCAGTTATTGAGGAACTGCCAAACTGTTTCCCAAAGCAGCTGCACCATTTTACATCCATACCAGCAATGTATGAGAGTTCCAATTTCTATACATCATTGCCAATACTTATTACTGTCTATCTTTTTAATTATAGTGATTCTAGTAGATATGAAGTGGTATCTTACTGTAGTATGTATTTCTGTAATGAATAATGATGTTTAGTATCTTTCCATGTGCTTATTGGTCATTTGCAAATCTTCTTTGAAGAAATGTCTATTTAGATACTTAAATTGTATTCTTTTTTTAATGTTTATTTATGTGTGTGTGTGTGTGTGTGTGTGTGTGTGTGTGAGAGAGAGAGAGAGAGAGAGAGAGAGAGAATGAACAGGGAAGGGGTAGAGAGAGATAGAGACACAGAATCCAAAGCAGGCTCCAGGCTCTGAGCAGTCAGCACAGAGCCTGATGCGAAGTTCAAACCCACGAACCGTGAGAACATGACCTGAGCCAAAGTCAGACACTTAACCAACTGAGCCACACAGGCACTCCATTTGTCTTCTTATTATTGAGTTGTAAGAGTTCTTTATATACCCTGAATACAAGTCCCTTATTAGACATATGACTTGCAAATATATTCTCCCATTCTGAGTTGACTTTCACTTTCTTGATGGAATCTTTTGTCCAATTTATCAAGTTTTTCTTTTTATCACTTGTGTTTTTGGTGTTGTATCTAATAAATCATTAGACATTAGCATATTTTTGAAAACCTTCCCAGATGATTCCATTATAAAGCCAGGGTTGAGAACTCTTGTCATACATCACCTTGTCTATAGATTTTCTGACTCTCATTACTTTGCTCTCTCACATTGCCACAAAGACAACTAAACCAAGGTACTTGGTCTATAAAAAATATTTTGTTTATTTATTAGTTTTCCTGTTTATTTTCTGTCTTTTCCCAATGTCAGCTCCAAAAAGACAAATACTTGTGTGGCTTCCTCTTGTATTCCCAGGATGGGGCCTAGCATCTGGAGCGTATCAGTTGAATGGAAAAATGAATGGGTCTATTGAGCTGATCTTCCCACTGTCATCCTCCCACACCATTCTCCCAACAGGCTTTTTGCCCTTTGTTTCCAATTTCTGTTGTTGTTCTGCTGCCCTCTTCATCCACACCAAAGGTGGAAGTCTTCCTCATCCTCCTAATCTAATCAGTAACCAAGTTCAATGCTTTCCCCCTGGAGAGAGTTGCTATTCATACATACACTGCACTGTATTGCCATCGTTCCTTTACTTTTCCATCTTGCTCACCTTTTTGTGAGTTTATTGTGAGCAGAGATAGACCCCTCCTGGCTTCCTATCCTTAGCACTTCACTCAACATTGGGCATAAGCAAGAGCTTAGCAAGACTGCTAGATTTAATCATATGCTAGGGATTTGACATCTGAATCTGTGAGTTAGAATGAGGAATTGAGAGCCCTTTTTTAAAAAAATATAATTTATTGTCACATTGGTTTCCATACAAAAGCGCTTTTTATAGCAGCCTTAGGTGTGTCCTTTTGCTCTGATGAGAGCTGAGTGACAGATTCTCTGATGAGATGTTGGTGGCTGTGAAGAGGTGGAAGATGATGTTATGGCTGGAATTCTGATATACAGGGAGATCTTCTAATGACTGGAAACTTAGAAAATATCAAATACTTACCCAGAACATCTGGTGAACTTCTCTGAAATGACAGTGAGATGTAAAAATTAACACATGAATGAAGAATGTCCCTATGATAAATGATGAAAATTAACCTCAGCATAAGGCATGACCTTTCTGCCACAAAGGAAGAACAGTGTGGATGGGTAGGCAGGAAAGGCCTGCGAGGAGGAAAATTGTTTGCCTTGGAAACCACAGCATTCCAACATGTCAGGTCCCAGTGGAGCCTGACAAAGAAGAGAACAACTAGCTCAGAATCAAAGGTCCACTTTTTCCATTTTTAATGGGCCTCTTTGAGGAGAATCAATTCAGCCAGAACCTCTTCTGGGCCTGAGGAGGCAGAAGGTGGGAAGCTCACCGAGTCAGGATTTTCTCTGGTGGTTTTTAAAACACAGAAGGATTTGGCTTCATTTTGAGCAGAATAAAGAAAATGATTTCACTAGGCAAACAAGCTAATCTGCATATGCTTAATTTCCATGACGTGATATATAACTGTCACATTTCTCTCCCCCCGCCCCCCAAAACTAACAGTCAGGAAACTGTTGGGGTGATTCCTCTGTTAAGCTGAGGTAGGGAGATGGGATGTTGCAGTTTTAGCAGCTGCTCAAAACACCCTGGTCAGGCTCTAGTAAGCAGGTGTTTCTGCAAGCACCAGCAGCTTTGCACCTGGGGGCTTCCATTCTTAGGACAGGCCAGAGGTGCTGGGAGTGAATAGCCTACACCCCATGTTAGATTGGGATTTGAAAGATAAATATCCCAGGTTTTTCACCTCTGGGGATTGGGGGAAATGACCTTGAGGCACATTACACACGGTTTCACAGAATTTTCCAGTCGATTGAATTCCAGTGGCCTGTGGTGATCAGTTTAATAACATGTTTTCTGTCACCTGCCTTCTCTCCCTCTTTCACTCCTGGGTTCACTTCCCGGACAATTCTTGCCCTCAATTTCCTGTCCCAGAGTTGCTTCCCAACAGTACATCATCTCTCCTTATCCTCATGGGATATGTTTCAAGACCCCCAGCGGATGCCCAAAACCATGGATAGTACTGAACCCTGTATATACTATGTTTTTTTCCCTAAACATAGATACCTATGATGAAGTTTAATTTATAAATTAGGCACAGTAAGAGATCAACAGTGACACCAGCACGAATTTCTTTTTCCTTCTTCACAATTTCATGGGTAGAAGATTCATTTTTTAATGTTTTATTTATTTTTGAAAGAGAGAGAGAGAGCACACAAGCAGGGGAGGGGCAGAGAGAGAGGGAGACAGAGGACCTGAAGCGGGCTCTGTGCTGACAGCAATAAGGCAGATGTGGGACTCCAACTCACCAACAGCGAGATCATAACCTGAGCCAAAGTCTGAAGTCTGACACTCCACTGATTGAGCCACCCAGCACCCCTAGAAGATTCATTCTCACCATAGATCATAGCAACTCCAGCATACAATTTTCTTTCTTTTCTTATTAAGTGGGAATTTTCCCACTTAAAGGAAGAGCTTTATGGCTTCTCTTCGGCATTTTCAAATTGCCAACATCACTACCCTTGTGCTTTTGGACCATTATTAAGTCAAATAAGGGTTCCTTGAACACAAACACTGTGACACCATGACAGGTGATCTGATAATCAGGTCAGTTGCTAAGTGACTACCAAGTGGTAGCATATAGAGCAAGGGCATGCAGGATACAGTATGATTCATGCCCCAAGTGAACCCAGTAGGTTTTGAGATATTTCATTACACTATTCAGAATGGCACACAATTTAAAACTTATGAATTGTTTATTTCTGGAATTTTCCATTTAATGTTTTCAAGTCACAGGTGACTGTGGGTAACTGAAACCATGGATTAGGGGGGACTACTGAATAGTGGGAAATGCATTTTAGTGATGAGTGGATGTCGCCCTTATTCTTGGTCAACCTCCAGTCTTTTCCCTGTGTGTCTGATGGGATTGTCTGCTGTCCCTGGTGTTTGAAAACAGAGTCTCCCAAGCAGGAACCCTAAGTCTCTGAGAGGTAAGAATGCCTGAGGAAGTGTGGCTGGCGCAGCAGAGCAGTGTAAAAATTTAATGAGCGTGCTTTTGACACCATTATTTGTCTTAGCAGATTTCTTGAGTGAGCAAAGCCAAAAGCCTTATGCAGATTAGCTTAAAGGGTGACTCCAGTCAGCAGAAGCTGTTCCTGTGACTGTCCAAACTTAGAGATATTTCTTGTAGGGATGATGCCAGTCTTTGGCTGAGCCTCTGTTTTGTAATCTGTGGTGGCCGTCTCTGGGAGGGAGCAGGTTTTTCTTGTTGAGAGACAAATAATGAGAGAGAGAGAAAAAAGCTTTCCGATTTTTCTCATTTTGCTTTATGAGTGTTGGGTTTTGGATTTGGTTGCCTGCCTCAGATGAGAGAACAGATTGCTTCTCTCTAGACCATCAGAAAGAAGATGTAGAAAGTTTGGCTTCTAGAATTTAATGCTGTAGAATATTTTGATTTTTAAAAAGAAGCTGGAAATTGGATTTTTATGTGAAATGTCTCCATGATTAAATGTTAGCTCCTTTCTCCTTCCCTCCCTTCGTTCCTTCATCCCTCTGTTCCTCCCTTCCTCCCTTCCTTCCTTCTTTCCAAAAGTGTACAGGCCAAATCAGAATTAATACAGAACAAAACAAAATAAGTGTGGTCTGATTCAATACTTGGGTAACTGGCTTGTGACCTCTGACCTCTACAGTTAAGTTGGTACACTGTGGAACAGTATAAGTGGTAAATGACAAACTTACTTTTGTGCAGCGAAGGGATGAACTCCATTCATTCACAGATGCTTGCTCCATGCCTATCACTATGCCAGGCCCTGAGATCCAGGAGTGAATGAGAAGCAGTCCCTGCCTGAAAAGCCCTCTCATCTACTGGAAGGCATAGCTTAGTCTAGGTGCATGTGGCTAAAGTAACAGCACTCTCTTTTAATTTGGTTTAAGCATAAAGGAGAATTTATTGGAAGGAACCCATGAACCTATGGGTCTCAGAGAACCCACAGGCAACTGGGCCTCATAATAACCTGGAGTCAGCTCTGTAAAATCAGAACACTCTCTCTTGAACCCTCATAGTTTCCTAGGTTTTTTGTTTGTTTGTTTGTTTCCTCTCTCTCTCTCCTAGGCAGGCTGGCTTTCTCTTTTAGGCAGGCACATGGACAAACATGGTCTCTATGTAACTCCCAATATATTTTTTTTTCTGTTCAAGTTACAGATCAGAGGGACTGGAGCTGGGCCTCCTCCAGATTCCCAGGAGAGAGTATAGAGTGGTACTGCCTCTTTGTCCAGTCATATTCAAACATGGCTTCTAGGGACCCATCCTTGTGATAGGTGAATTTTCATAGAAAAGGGACACTGTGTTCTGAAAGAGGCCTCCTACAGGAGGAAGGATACTTCATTCATTTAGTACCTGACATTGATCTAACTTCTGCTAGAGAGCATAGCCAATAACACAAACACAGCCTTACCTCCTTCAGGGAGCTTACATTCTCTTGAGAATAGAAAGACAAAGAAAATACACAATAGCAATTGACATAGGGGTGAGTATAGTGAATTGTTTAGGGGGAGATTGAGGAGGGGCTGTGGAGGGAAGATCTGCAGCTCTCAAGGGAGGTGGGTCAGAGAAGTGCTTTTTGAGGAGCTGACATTTAATCTGAGATCTGACAGGTACGAAGGAGCTGGAGTAACATGGTCAGATTTACGTTTTAGATAGATGACTCTGGCAGAAGGGAAAAAAAGGATCTTTCTCTCCATGGTCTCAGGAAACAAAGCTCACTAAATCAACTTGCTGACAAGGAAAGGAATTTTACAGGGTTGCATACCAAGGTGACATTTTCATCTTTAATCAGCCCTGGCTTATTTGCATTTTTGAGCAATAAAAATCAGCTCTTATCTATATAACATTTTAGAGTTTATAATGCATTCTTACCTCAAATAACATATTCACCCTCCAAGCACTACTTTGGGGTAGGCAGTGCAGGTACTCTGTCTCTATTTTACAAGATACTGGGACTAACAGAGACTGTGTCATTTACCCCAACAAGTAGGTGCAGAGCTAAGACCTCCCCACCAGGTAATTCTATCGAGTTATATTACGAAGTAGGAAAGTGCCACATCAGTCCAGAATCATCATGGCTTTCCTCTATGACTCTTGTTCGGTGGAATCAGTAGGAATGTGAGCCTGGCTATTTTTCTTGCAGTGTATTTTAGCTTAGCAATGGGACCCCAAAACCTTAACAATTTCTTCTCCCAAACCCCTATGTCCAAACCTTTAAAAAAATCTGTTTTTTTAAAAAATGCTTATTTATTTTATTTTGAGAGAGAGAGGACGAGCGAGAGAGCGAGCAAATGGGGGAGAGGCAGAGAGAGGGAGAGAGAGAATCCCAATCAGGGGGCTTGATCTCATGAACTGTGAGATCATGACCTGAGCTGAAATCAAGAATTGAATGCTTAACTGACTGAGTCACCCAGGTATCCCCCCTGCCAAATCTTTTTTTTTAAAGACTTTTCTCTCTCCAGGGTAACTGATTCTGGAAGCTCAAGCTGTGTTATGTGCCTGAAAGCATAAGAACGGCCTCCACACCCTCTCATTTCCTGCACATCCTGATTTGTGTACAGAATGTCACTGACAAGGTTTTTTTCTTAACCAGAAAGGTTAATTCCCTGGGCCTCTCCCAAGACTCAATGATTTGGGGTCCTTTGTGGGAAAAGAAGGCATATGCAGGCAGGGTTTTCGTGCAGGGGGCTGGCATCTAAGCAGCTCTGTTCATGTAGACTGTAGACTGATATATTTAGTTGATCAATTCTCCACTAGATGACAGTAAAGTTCCATTTAACATCTGAAAGGACACAAACCTGCATTATTACTGCAATTTTACAACAGGTAAAGGCAAAATGTGTCTCGAGGAAGGGGGAACTTTTTTTCTAATTTGCACTAAATTACCTTATGGATTGGTGGTTACCTCAGACTTATGTCTTAGGACAAAGTGCTGGTGAAAACCCCCAAACCTGCATTTCTAAGAACGTGTTGTTTTGAAGAACACAAGTTCCACAGGATGTTAATGGGTTGTGAACAAAGTGTGTGTAGTCAAATATGTTTAACTCTGAAGAGTCTTGCAGCAAGGACACTGACAGAATTTGTGAAAATCAGTTTGGTCAGTGTGCCTCATGAAGCTATCACAAGGATGGTGTCTGCAGCATTTTGCTGACCTGACTGCCCTCCAGAATTCTCTTTGGGAAGTACTCTGTAAGAGTGATTCTACTGAACTGCTAACAGGAAGTCACTGTGGAACTGTGTTGACTGCAGCAGGACTAATTTAAGACACAGCATCCCTTGCTATCCAAATCTCTTTAGTTCCCAAGTACCCAGAGTGAGGATTTGGATGGCAAGTTCAGATAGGAAAGGCTAGCTAGCACCTGATCTGAGTCTGTTTGGTTCCTGAGTTTGCAGAGAGTGGGAGGAGGGAGTTCATATAGGGAGGGATGTACCTCCTACATTTGGCTCGTACATTTGGCTCCTGAGTTCTGATGATCAGAGGTGGCAGAGTGAGAGGTGCCTGCATTCTAAAGGGAAAGGGAGCAGTGCTCTTCTAAGAACCTTGTTTTGTGGATGTTCAAAATAATAGTCTGGACAGATGGAGAAAGCTGTTAATAGGATAGCTTTCCTCCTTCCCAAGGTCAACAGGCTTCCTTAAGAACAGAGGGGTGGGCGTAGAACCAAGAACTATGTAGAAAGCCCTGAGAGGAATGACCTGACATATAAGGAACCATCCTGCAGGTGCCTCATCTGGGAAGGGATCTGAGACATACTGGAGAGAGGGCAAACGAGAAGGAAGGAGGGAGAGAGAGGAAGGGATAAGAAGGGGGGGAGGGAAAGAAAGAAACTTCTTATACTTTTTAGTTTTTCAACTTGGAGGAGAAAGAGATCATGACTGAAGGGGTATTTGGGAGCCCAGTGGTGATGAAGGAAGCTACCTCTGGATAGGTAATCAGACTTCACAGCCAGAGGCAGAATAATTATTACTCTGAAAAGCAGAAACAAACCAGTGAGGGCCGAGGTCTTTGGGTCAGGCTTGGAAGACAGGTGCTGGAAGAGAGTCATCATAAACTAGTTGGCCCCAAGGAGGGGAGATCAGAGGCCCTAGTCCAAGACAGCATCTAAGAAGGAGGGCTGTGAGCACCACTGCCCCATCCGTCTGGGCAGAGAGGTATTTCCACACAAGGAGCATCCATCAGTAAACCCTCTTCCTTCTGAAGCTGACTGTGAGTAACTTGTTTGGCTCTCACTCTGGTTTCTAATGAATGACAAGCAGAAGCCATACAGCACACATTTAAATAAATAACAAATAACAGTGCAATTTTATTCACAGGACTGGATGGAGAGGGGCCCCAGACTATAATGTGTGTTGCAAATGACTGCTTGTCATTTGTAAGGTGATTTTTAGGACAGATGGACAATTTTACAAAATGTAATAGGTGCCATATATTTTACTGTGAATTAAAAAGGTGTGAAACCTTTGACTTTTTTCTTTTTCCTTTTTGTATAAGTCCTATTACTTTTTGAATTAAGCCAAATATTTAAAAAGTGGTTTGATTTAAATCAGTTAAAAATTTTTCCTAGGTAAATAAGAGCAGAGGGCATACAGAGATATGGACAAAATCCTGAAGGTGGTTTGCCAGTAGCTGTAGTTTAGGAAACCCTAGACTAGAGTGGTAGAAAGGCCCTGGGCCTTGGATTCTAACAAGTCTGACTTGTGTTACTCATTTAGCTGTGTGACCTTGGACAAATTATTTAACTTCTCTGTCTCAGTTGCCACATTTGGAAACACTTTAGGCCATCTGATATTGATTTCCTGCCAAGTAGCAGGCCCTGTTATGTTTGGGGATTCTCAGGGAGTGTCTCAGATGTGCTTACAACCTGGCTTGTCAGGGGGTTGCCCTTTCAGCTTTGACTGGGGGACTGGAGCAGAAGTCAGTGATGTAGGCGGGTCCTTGGCCTGCAGAGCTGCACTGCCATTGTGCCTCCCTGTGCCACACAGATCCCAGCCCCTTCAGAAACAGCTTCTGTGACACAGGTAGGAGTTAGTGCTGTCGCTGCTACACATCCATGTCCCAACATTTGGGACATGGCTTCCCATCCTGGTGCTCACCTTGGTACATGGCTGTGTATTCTGTTTTTGTCT
>JAQQST010000602.1:334-19923 GCA_028646485.1 Cryptoprocta ferox
GGACCTTTTTCTCTTTCCTCATCTTCGGGAATTCCTATAATACGGATATTGTTCCGTTTGATTGTATCACTCAGTTCTCGAATTCTCTTTTCGTGTTCCTGTATCAATTTCTCTCTCTTTTTCTCAGCTCCCCTTTTGTTATAACTGTGTCTTCTAATTCACTTATTCTCCTCTCCTCCTCTTCGATCTGTGCAGTGGCTGCCTCCATTTTGTTATGCACCTCATTTATAGCCTTTTTTTAACTCGTCATAGCTATTTTGAAGGTCCCTAGTCTGTGTATCAATAGCTTCTTTGATGTTTTTTTCAAGTCCAGCAGTTAATTTTACGACAATTGTTCTAAATTCTTGTTCAGTCATGTTGTTTAAGCCTGTTTTGAGCAGTTCTGTGGCTGTGACTTCTTCCTGGAGTTGCTTTAGAGGACAGTTCTTACGTTTCGTCATTTTGGCTAGCTTTCTGTCTCTTGTCAGTTTTAAAAGCTCGTTATGCACTGTGCACCTGTTAGTATTGCTCTATTAAAGGAGGCTCATTGACTGTCCAGGGCCTGTCATTTCAGAAAGTGTTCTTTTAATGGTGTCTCTCGGTTTCTCTTTTTGTGCCTTTGATTATTTTATTTCCCTGGTCAGTGATATTTGAGACTCTCCACCACGTGTTCTTTGGCTTGTTTCTTGAGGTAGCCCTGGAAAGGAAACAGACTAGCGTACAGGGAGCAAAAACGTGCAAACACACAGACAGATCAAACAAACAAGCAAGCCAAAAGGGGAAAGGATGTAAAGAAAAGGAAAGGAAAGAAAAGAAAAGAAAGAAGAGAAGAAAAGAGAGAAGAGAAAGAAACAAAAACAAAAACAGAAAGAAAAACAAGGTGGGGACAGAGACAGCAAAAGTCTGTGGGCAGTCTAAAAGCATATAACCAGCCAAGAGGAGAGATAAGAATATGCTAAGGGAAATATATCTGGATGGCAGGAGAAAAGAAGGAGAAGCAAAGAAAAAAAAAACTGCCCTGTGCGGATGGGCGTGGTTTGGCGTCAGGTCAGGTCTCGGGGGGTTGCTCTCTCTGAGGCCCCGCCTTGGTGGTTGCTGGGAGAAGAATGGCGTCACTTCAAAACTTTACTGGAACCAAACGTTGCAAGCCACTCTTCTGAGTCCGATCTCTCTGTGCCGCGGGCAAGCCAAACTGTATTCTCCAAGCTCCACCTCATATCCAAATCCTAGTCCATGCAGTTCAACACTGTCACCGGAGATGAGATGCATTCCTGCTGGAGGCCGGCCTCCTGGCCCAGCTTGCACTGCCCTTTTCGAGGAGCCGTCGCCACCCCTGCCGCTTTTCAAGGCGCCTTTTGTGTCGCTGCCGCCACTGCTTTTCACACCGCTGCTGCCTTTATCTGTGCTGCCACCTTCTGCGGTGCTGCTTGGAATGGTTGCCGCTGCTGCTGCTCCCAAGGAAGAATTTGCCGGCCAGATGGGACGGATTTCTCTCCCCGCGCCCGGCAGTTATACATGGGGAGACGGGTGAGTTTTTCCTCCCTTAGAGATGGTTCTATGAGCATTTTCCGTCTCTCTTTCTCTTCCCCTGGTCTCTCCGGGGCACAGCGCCCTCTCCCTGTGTTGGGTTGGGGTTCCTTCCCCCTGCACCACTGGGACTCGCCCGTCCTCTAATTTCCCAGATCACAGTCCCTCACTCAGGAATCTTTGAGGTTGTCTTCTTTCTGGCATCTGTTTCTTCTTTCCCCCACTTGCAAATCCGAGTTTTATCACTTCAGTTCTTCTCAGTTCAATCCATGTGGGCGTGCGCAGATTACAGAGCTCCCTGCTTCTCCGCCATCTTGTCTGCCAGTCTGGATAAAGGATTCTTGGCTGCATATTTTTTCTGCTCATCACATTGAAAATTTCCTACCATTCCTTTCTGGTCTGCCAAGTTTCAGTAGATTTGTCTGTAACTACTCTGATAGGTTTCCCTTTGTATGTTAGGGCCCTTTTACCTTAGCTGCTTTCAGAATTCTAATTTTATCCTTATATTTTGCCAGCATCACTATGATATGTCGTGCAGAAGGTCGATTCAAGTAACGTCTGAGGAGAGTTCTCTGTGCCTCGTGGATTTCAATGTCTGTTCCCTTCCCCAGATCAGGGAAGTTCTCAGCTATAATTTGTTCAAGTACCCCTTTAGCGCCTTTCTCTCTTTCTTCCTCTTCAGGAATTCCTTTGATATGGATATTGTTCTGTTTGATTGTATCACTCAGTTCTCGAATTCTTCTTTCGTGCTCTTGGATCAATTTATCTCTCTTTTTCTCTGCTTCCGGTTTTTCTATAATTGTCTTTTCTAATTCACCTTTTCTCCTCTCTGCCTCTTCAATCCGTGCAGTGGCTGCCTCCATTTTATTATGAACTTCATTTATAGCATGTTTTTAATTTGTCACAACTATTTTTAAGGTCCATAGTCTTTGTAGCAATAGCTTTTCTGATGTCTTCCATGCCTTTTTCAATCCCAGTGATTAATTTTATGACAACTGTTCTAAATTTTGCTCAGTTATCTTGCTTATATCTGTTTTGAGCAGTTATGTAGCTGTGACTTCTTCCTGGAATATCTTTAGAGGGGATTCTTCCATTTCGTCATTTTGGCTAGCTTTCTTTCTCTTGTCAGTTTTAAAAGCTAGTTATTTACTCTGCAACTGTGAGTATTGCTATATTAAAGGAGGCTCATTGACTTTCCTGGGTCTGTCCATTCAGGAGGTCTTCTTTTAATGGTGTCCCTTGGTCTCTCTTGTTGTGCCTTTGGTTATTTTATTTCCCTACTTGTAGTGATATTTGGGACTCTCCACCATGTATACATGGCTTCTTTCTTGAGGTAACCCCATGAGGCTGTCTTCTTCGTGAACTCTGTATCTTTTCCTCCCAGACTCTTGCAGTTCAGTCTCTCTTGGCTTCAGTCCTTCCTGGTTTGAGAGATGCAGCTAAGTGAAAAAGTACGGAGCTCCCTACTTCTCCACCATCTTGCCAGGATCCCTAAAGAGAGAATTTTAAAAGCAATGAGACAGAGATGGCTGGTTGGCTCAGTTGGTCAAGCATCCGACTTCAGCTTAGGTTATGATATCATGGTTCATGGGTTTGAGCCGTGCATTGGGTTCTGTGCTGACATCTAAGACTCTGGAGCCTGTTTCAGATTCTGTGTCCCCCCCCCCGCCCCTCCCCTACTTACACTCTGTCTCTCAAAAATGAATAAGTGTTACAACTTTTTAAGGCAACAAGATAAAGAAAGTAGTTAGAAAATCCTGATAAACCTATCAGCAGATATTTTAGGAGTAACTTTTCAGGCCAGAAGGGAGTTGCATTATGCATTTAAAGTGTTGAAAGAAAATTTAAAAAAATAATAATACAAACAAACAAACAAAAACTACAGCCAAGAACACTCTATCTAGTAAGATTATCATTCAGAATAGGAGATATGTAGATTTTCCCAGACAAAAGCAAAGTTAGAAGAATTTATAACAACTAAACCACCTCTACAATGTTAAAGAGTACTCTTTAGGTGAAGTGGAAAGACCACAAGTTAGAGTAAGAAAAGTAGGTAGCACAAGAGAAAAACAGTCTAGGGGGTCACAAAATAAAATGATGAAAAGTATGACACTACATAGTTAAAACACTAGCATTGGAGGAAAAGGAATAAGGAGTGGGTCCAAACTTAAGTGACCATTAACTGAATATATATTTCTTCATGCAGAAGAAATCAAATGGTAATCACAAATCAAAAAGCAATAACAGATATGTAAAAACAGAAAGATAAAGGAATCCAAGTATATCATTAAAGAAAGTCAGCAAAATATGAGAAAACAAGAGAAGAAAAATAGAACTACAAAAACAAACATAAATCAAGTAACAAAGTGATAATAAATATATACCTACCAGTAATTATTTTGAATGCAAATTGATGAAAAACTCCAATGAAAAATATAAGTTGTTGAAATGGATTTAAAAAAAGACCCATCTCTTTGATGCCTACAAGAGACTTATTTCAAACGTAAAGATACATGTAGATTGAAAATGACAGGTTGGGGAAGCATGTATTTTGCAAATAGTTGTGAATAGAAAGCCAGGGTAGCAATGCTAATATCAGAGAAAATAGATTTTGTGAAGACTGTAGTAAATGGCAGTGTAGTAAGAGGACCCTATCTTTGTCTCATCCCTTGAACACAGCTAGATAGCCATCAAACCACTCTGAAAATTCAAGATATCAAGCTGGGGACTTTAAGAACAGACTCCACAACTAAAGGGAGAAAATCGACCACATTGAGGAAGGTAGGAAGTGTGGAGATAATTTTTGGGGGAGAATGGATGGATGCTGCAGAGGGGAGGGAGCCCTGGTCACAGAGAAAGGAGAGAGAGAGAGGAAAGAGAGAGAGAGAGAGAGAGAGAGAGAGAGAGAGAGAAGAGCACAGGAAAATGCACAAGAACACTTCCCCAAAGTCAAAGTCATTGGCTGGTAAAAGAAGAAGCATTGATTTTTGTGTTTTTGTAACCAACAAGGCTCAAAGACTGTAGTTTTAAAGGTCAATGGGGCTGAGATGGGATAGAGCCTTGAGGTTACTACTCTCTCCTGGAAAGAAGGCAGACAAATAATCCTGGGGCAGAAAACATCGTTTGAGGATCACCTAAGGCCATGGGCCAGGGACTGTCCACTCTTCTTGGAGGGCATCTGTGAGAGGTGGCATCTGCCATGATGGCTCTCTGGGGGCAAAAGAACTGGCAGGCACCATTTCCCTCCACCAAATCTCAGCATAGGGACAGGGACACCTGCTAAGGGCTTCTCATACCAACACTGGCTGTTTAGCCTACTTTCTCCAAATCTCACATTCCTGGGCTCTGCCCTTCATGCACCAAACATGCATCTGTCCCAGCATGGCAAGACCCTCCACTAGAAGACCAGTTATGTCCCTGCCATAGCATGTCTCTAAAGCTTGGAGTTTTACAAGTCAGCAGACCTTTTCTTTTTCTTTTTTTAAAAACATAAATAAGTAATTTTAAACATAAAAAAGTTAAAGTCATCAGGTTTAATTGGGATAAAGCTCAAAGTGCACTGTGCTGCTAAAGGCAGGCAAGCAAACTAGGGACAGATGGCCTGAAAACGGTGATTTGAAGACTGTGACACATGTGGAGAGGTTGTTTGCTCTTCTCGGGGTGTTTCCCAAAGAGCAGCATGCAGGAAGACCCATTTCTAGAGACAAATGAGCAAGTTGGTGCCATTTATCTGCCCTACACTCAGCGTAAACAACCTTCAGTAAACAGCAAAGCTCTGATACTGGATGCCTAACCTCTTTACACTAAGCTTCACTACCCTTTGCTCTGCTTGGATAAGTATGCCTAAGTACCAGTATGGTGGATCCCTCCTCCAGAGTACCAGAAGAAACTCATGCACAGACTATGCCTCCCAAAGAGAACCTTTTGCAAGATTCAGTTCTACTGTAAGTAGTACTAGGTCTCATTTACAAGCAGACCAAAACACACCTAGTTAAAACTGGCCACACTCTGGCCAAAGTCCAAACACTGCACACTACAGGCAAGGAGAATCTCTACAGAGAACTGACATAAAGCATAAAACAGCCAAACAGCAGCAGAGTGCATGCAGCACATATGAGACACACTCCCTGAAGCATCAGTCCCTGGACATTATATGACCTCTTTTTCATAAACCCATTACTCTAAAGGCAGGAAAGCCATTACTCTAACATAGGAAGAACACAGAGGCTTAGACAAAATATCAAGATGAAGGAATTCATCCCAAATGAAAGAACAAGAGAAGGTCACAGACAGAGATCTAATCAAAGCACATGTAAATACTCTGCCTGATGCAGAATTTAAAGTAACGATCAAAAAGATACTGACTAGGCTTGAGGAAAGAATTGAAGCCTTAAGAGAGGATCTTAATGCAGAGACAGAAGAGTTAAAAAAACAATCACACAGAAGTGAAAAAGACAATAAATGAGATTCAAAACAGATTAGATGTAATGACCACAGAATGGAAGAAGTAGAAGGATGAATAAGTGGTATAGAATATAAAATAATGGAAAATAACAAAACTAAACAAAAGAGAGAAAAAAGAATTATGGATCATGAGAACACACTTAAGGACCTCAGTGACTCCATCAAACATAATTACAGTTGGATCATAGGAGTCCCACAAGAAGAGGAGAGATGAAAGGAGAAAGAATGTTTATTTGAGGATACAAAAGCTGAAAACGTCCCTAAGCCGGGGAAAGAAACAGATATCCAAATCAAGGAGGCATAGAGAACTCCTCTCAAAATCAACAAAATCAGGCCAACACCAAAACATATTGTATTAAATTTTCAAAATACAGTGATAAAGAAAATATTCTTGGGGCCCCTGAGGGGCTGAGTTGGTTCAGCTCATGTCATGATCTCACCACTTGTGGGTTTGAACCTCGCATCAGGCTCTGTGCTGACAAGCTCAGAACCTGGAGCCTGCTTCGGATTCTGTGTCTCCCCCTCTCTCTGCCCCTCTCATGCTCATGCTCTTTCTCTCTCTGTTTCTCAATAATAAATAAATGTTAAAAAAATTTTTAAGAAAATATTCTCAAAGCAGCAAGGCAAAATAAGTCACTAACTCACAATAGAAGACCCACAAGGCTAACTGGAGATTTTTCCACAGGAACACGGCAAGCCAGAAAGGAATGACATGATGTATTCAACATGCTGGATGAGAAAAACTTGTAACCAAAAATACTTTTTCTAGCGAGGCTATATCATTCATAATAGAAGGAAAGATAAAGAGTTTCCCAGACAAAGAAAAATTAAAGGAGTTCCAGACCACTATACCATCCCTGCAAGAAATATTAAAGGGGACTCATTTAGTGTGAAGGAAAGACCAAAAGTGACAAAGAATATAAAGGAACAGAGAAAACCTCCAGAAACAATGAAAAAACAAGTAATAAAGTGGCACTAAATACATATCTATTAGTATTTACTCTGAATGTAAATGGACTAAATGTTCCAATCAAAACACATAAGGTATCAGAATAGATTAAAAAAATAAATAAAAACCATGGTCCATCCATTTGTTGCCTCCAAAATGGTAATTTTAGGCATAAAGACATCTGCAGGTTGAATGTGAGGGAATGGAGAAACATTTAGCACACAAATGAAGGCAAAAGATAGACAGAGTGCCAATACTTACATCAGACAAACTGGATTTTATTTTTATTTAATTTTAAAATGTTTAATATTTATTTATTTTTGAGAGAGAGAGAGAGAGAGCGCTGTCAGCACAGGGCCCAAAGTGGGGCTCAAACCCACAGACCACCAGACCATGACCTAAGCTGAAGTTGGATGCTCAACCAGTTGAGCCACTCAGGCACCCCTGACAAACTAGATCTTAAATCAAAGACTGTAGAGGGATTGTTAAGATGGCAGAGGAGTAGGGTGACCCTAAGCTTGTCTCGTCCCTTGAACACAGCTAGATATTTATCAAATCATTGTGAACACCAAAGACGTCATGCCATTTGGAAATAGTGCAATTTTGAAACATTTATTGTGAATGTATATGCTCCTTATTTCTTTTTATTGTGTACTGTATTAAATAGTAATGGTGACAGCTGGCTGTGGAGTTATTTCTAGAAAGTGCATTGTAAGTGCTGAGGGGCGGATGAGATAATTGCTGAAATGTCAGCAATGTTCTGGTCTCAATGCTGTCGAACGTGATAGCATTATGAGACCAGAGCCCCATGATCCCCCAAAGGACGGTTTGAGATACACCTGCTGTAACTTCTTGATATTCCTTGAAACCACACGCACTCCCTTCATGCCTTCATGCAACCACCAGACACATGTCTAGTTAATGTCTAAAGATCCTTTGAGCTCTCTCTCCTTGTTTTCATAGTCTTTGGTACTTCTGTATAATCAAATATGAAATAAAGACTATGTGCAGTTTGCTGCTGTTGTTTCGCTGACAGAGGCAGCCCTGTGCGTTTGCTCAGTCTATGTGTCTGAAAACTTTTTCTTCAATGTGTGGCTACAACAGACATCCTTGTCTTATTCCTGAATGTGTGGGAAAGTCGGTTTTCTCCCCCATTGATGATGATATTAATAGTGGGTCTTTCCTATATGGCCTTTATGATGATGATGTATGTTTTTTCTATCCCTATTTTCTTGAGGGTTTTTTTTTATCAAGAAAAGATGCTTTATTTTGTCAAATCCTGTTTCTGCATCTATTGAGAGGATCATATGGCTCTTACCCTTTTTTTTTATTAATGTGGTGCATCACATTGATTATTTTGTGAATATTAAGCAAACCCTGCAGGTCAGGAATAAATTCCACTTGATCACAGTGAATGATTCTTTTAATGTATTGTGGGATTCAATTTGCTAGTATGTTGTTGAGAATTTTGCATCCAGTTTCATCCAGGATAGTGGACTTTAATTATCCTTTTTAGTAGGGTCTTTGGCTGGTTTTGAAATCAAGGTAATTATGGCTTCATAGACTGAATTCAGAAGTTTTACTTCCATTTCTATTTTTTTCTAACACTTTGAGAATAATAGCTATTAACTCTTCATAAATAGCTGACTGAATTCCCCTGGGAAGCCATCTGGCTCAGGACTCTTGTTTGTTAGGAGATTTCTGATTATTGATTCCCTTTCTTTGCAGGTTATGGGTCAGTTAATGTTTTTTTAAATTTTTTCCTGTTTCATATTTAGTAGTTTGTGAGTTTCTGGGAATTTGTCCATTTCTGCCAGATTGCCCAGTTTGTTGAAATATAATTTTTCATTGTATTTTATTATAATTGCTTTTATTTCTGGGGTGTTAGTTGTTATCTTTCCTCTTTCATTCATGATTTTATCTATTTGGGTCCTTTCTCTCTCTCTCTCTCTCTCTCTCTCTCTCTCTGTCTGGATAGTCTGTCTAGGGATTTATCAATTTTGTGTATTCTTCCAAATTTCATTGATTTGTTTACTGATTTCATTGTTGTTGTTTATTTCCATATCATTCATTTCTGCTTTAATCTTTATTATTTCCCTTCTTCTGGCTTTAGGCTTTATTTGCTGTTCCTTTTCTAGCTCCCTGAGGTGTATGGTTAGGTTGTATATTTGGGAACTTTCTTGCTTCTTGAGATAGGCCAGAATTACCATTTAGTTTTTTCTTAGAACTTCCTTTACTGCATTCCAAAGGGTTTGGATTTTCATGTTTTAAATTTCATTTGCTTCCATGTATTTTTTTATTTGTTATTTAATTTCCTGGTTAAACCATTCATTCTTAGTAGGATATTCTTTGACTTCCATGTATTTGTGGTTTTTCCAAAATTTTTCTTGTGTTGGACTTCAAATTTTATAGCATTGTGGTCTGAAAATATTCATGTATGATCTCAATATTTTTGTATTGGTTGAGGCCAAATTTGTGACCCAATATTTTATCTATTCTGTTAAATGTTCCATTTGCACTCTAAAATAATGTGTATTCTGCTGCTTTATAATGGAATACTCTGAATATATCTTTAAGTCCATTCCATCTACTATTGGACCTTGTTGATTTTCTGCTAAGATTATCTATAATGTCCATTGTTGTTTGTGGAATTTTGAAATTTCATCCTACCACTGTGTTATTATTAATGTGTTTCTTCATTTTTGTTATTATTTTCTTAATATATTTGGGAGCTCCCAAGTTGCAGGTATGATATTTACAAATGATAGATCTTATTGATGGAGAGACCCCTTAATTATTGTATAATACCCTTGTTTATCTCTTGTTACAGTCTTTCCTTTAATGTCAGGTTTGTCTAATATGAGTATGGCTATCCTGGCTTTCTTTTCTTTATTAAGTAACATCTCTCTCCTTTGAACTTTAGACTTGTCTATGATTTACCATAGCCATGGTACTAAGTTTGTGGATTGAGTTGTAGAACCAGGTAAAAGGACATAACGTTAAATTTTAGAAGTTCCTGAACTTGAATATAAGATTGACAATTACTTCTCTCTCTCTCTCTCTCTCTCTCTCTCTCTCTCTCTCTCTCTCTGTGTGTGTGTGTGTGTGTGTGTGTGTGTGTGTGTGTAAAATCAATAGGAAATCAAAGACTGTGGAATGACAGTATCACATTTATATTTTAGGAAAATAACCTGCATAAAAATGTGTAGGATACATTTTAGATTTCAAAAAGACTTAAGTAATGAGAATACTTAGAAGATATTAAAAGAGGCCAGAGAAAGATATCTGGAGATTGAATTTGGGCAATAAATGAAGAGTGGGAGATGGGCTCCTAAAATTCACTTTTTTCTACAAAAATTAAAACTCATACATAATCCCCTTTATGGATGGACTTGAAGTAACTTAAGTATATTAGTAAAATAGCAATAGTAAAACCCTTTGTGAAACACAATATAAGTCATCTTATATAATTTCAATCTGTGCAAGGTCATATTTATAGTTTAAGTATTGTAGCTGAAACCTGAGGTTTCTGATTTCATTTTTTGTTACATGCTATAACTACCTAATTATTTGTCTCCATGCTTCTAAAAAATAATTTCTCTAAGTATGAATAACTTATTTAAGTTCATTTGAATATATATATGTGTATATATTCACATGTAGAATAAATTGTCAATCTTCCTCATATTCCTATGCAGGAACTTAATCCTACTATTTTTAAATAGAAAAAATTTTAAATCCTATATAAAATAAGACCCCTAAAATTACTTTTATAAAAGGATGTTAGGATAAGATGGAGTCCAGATGTCAATTATAATTACAATGAAGGAGGACAATATGTAAGCAACCTTATAAAACACCACATTTACATGCTTGTTTTTGCTTGTTACTTCACATCCCACTGCCTATATTTTATGTATCACTAATATATTTTTATATACCATATATGGTTTGGAAAACCATTTTATTCAATGTTTAAGTTTCTAACAGTAATCAAACAAGTAACCAAAGGCCCATCTGGCTATCTGGCAATTGAAATGTATATATTCAAAATTGTAATGTGCTCTAACTATAAAATACCCACAAGATTGTGAAGACGTAGACTTAAAACAATGTAAAAGTTCACATTAATAATTTTATGTTGGTTAAATATAAAACTCATCATGCAATATAAGTAGAAATATTAATATGTACAAACATACTGCATTTAATATAGTATACATATCTCATTAATATAATTGTTAATATCAGTATTAATTTTAAGGTTTTGAATAAAACAATATATTATTTAAATCAATTTTACTTTTTAAGTGTGGCTGCTAATTTTTAAAATTACATGTGGCTCACATTATATCTCTATAAAGTGTTGCTCTAAGGTGTTCAAATTAACCTGGAAAAGGGTAATAAGAGTAAGAACAGCCATGATTATTCTTTCTTGGCAGAGAATATCCCAAACTGTCTTTTCATGGCCCCTAGGACCTCCTTATTCCTCAGGCTATAGATAATGGGATTGAGCATGGGGGTGAGGATGGTGTAGAAGACTGCCAGAATCTTATCTTCTGCTGGTGAACGGAGATTCCTGGGCCGAAGGTAGGTGTAGACAAAAGGTGCATAGTAAAATGTCACTACGGTTAAATGTGTTGAACAGGTGGTGAAGGCCTTTTTTCTTCCCTCTTTTGAGCGCATGTGGTAGACAGCAAAAAGAACACACCCATAAGAAACGGTAATGCCAAGGAAAGGAAAGAGAAGAAAGAGACTTGTACTCACAAAAACCATGTACTCATAGACCCAGGTGTCTATACAGGACAAAGGCAACATGGCTGGCACATCACAGAAGAAGTGATCAATGGCCTTAGACCGGCAGTAAGGAATATGGAAGGCATAGATTGTGCGTGCCAAGGAGTTGATAGACCCCAAAATCCAAGATCCTATGATCATTTTCACACACATCCTTTTACTCACGCGGATAGGATAATGGAGGGGGTGGCAGATAGCCACATAACGGTCGTAGGCCATTGAGGACAGAAGTAAACCCTCCGAACATGCCATAGTCAGGAAGAAAAAGCTTTGCATGCCACATCCCAGGAAGGAGATACCTGTCTGTCGAGAGAGGAAATTGAAAACCATCTTTGGTACAGTGGTGGAGATATATATTAGGTCCATGAGAGACAGCTGGCTCAGGAGAAAGTACATGGGTGTGTGAAGCCGGGGATCTAATTGTATGAGGTGAATCATGGCTGAGTTACCCACTGAGGTGAGAAAGAATATGAAGATGATAAGGAGTAAGAGAAAAAGTCCAGTTTGATTTGAGGGAAACAAACCCAACAAAATGAAATCATTTGAAGTGTGATTCGATTTCTCCATGCAATTGTAGTTTTAACTCCCTTGAAAGAAAAACAAAAACAAAACAAAGCACAGAACAAGAAATTAAACAAACAGTAGCATAAAAAGGAATTCTTATTTTATTAATGTTTGCTTAGAATAAATGGTCTTTTTTCAATACTGCAGCTTTCATAAAATCAATCTTAGTATCTGGATTAAATATAAACATTTCCCTTCCAATTTAATTTGGTAAGCACTGCAATAAGTGATTGTAAGTATAAAGCCTAGTATTATAGCCAGCAAAAATAAACAAAATAACTAAAACATTATTCTCTCCATAATCTTGGCTATGAACATCGCTCAGCATTTATAAAATGCCACAGGAATCTCTATTCCCTAGTGTCTGTTAATTTAACACAGCATATTTACAGTAGCAACTGGATTATGTGAATCAAAAACTTTGTGTAGGCTAAAATTCTAAGTCCTCTATTACCTAATTCTTTTCTACATCTTTAATTTCTCGTCTTTCTTCCCAAGTGGGAATACTGCAGCTAGGAAAATGTTCATACTCTGCCTCTCATAGTCTTTATCACTTCTGTGCCTTTCCTAAAATGGGCTCACCACCAAAAATCACTATCCTTGAACTGTAAAGGTCTTGCAGACCTTGTGAGATCCACACGAATTATAAAATATTATTTGAACGTTCTGTCTTCCATAATCATGTTGTCAATTTTTAAAGATCTATAGAACACAAAGTCAAATGCACAGATTTTCATACCTAATTTACATTTACTGAATAATTATGACTCTTTTGCAAAAGATTTGGCTTAATTCCATATTTTGTAATAGGTCAAAACATTCTGAAATTGGAGACAGTGTGCTTACTCACTTTTTCTAGTTTTTAGTTTTTATACAGTACATGGCAGCATAATTGATTCAAAAGCTGTTCTACTAGAAAATCAGGCATAAGCAGGAAAATACTGTTGAATTGTAGCTAAAACGTTTGTACCTACCCCCTTTGGCCTTAAGAAGAGTGGCAATATTAGTAACATACCTTAATTACTTAAAACAATCAAGAAAAAAATTTCCATTGTGGAGAATTTTACTAGTTTCTAATGTCCACCCCTTTCCTTGAGATTTTTAAAGTGTAACTCATCATTTTATAACATCTTTTTCTCTTTGTCAACTCAATTCTGGCAGTTTGTTCTTTTCTTCACTCAGTCTCCCAAGCATGCATCAATTGTGATAATGGTATTTCTTATACTTCCAAATACATGTTCTATTTCTTTCTTTCCCAGTTTCAGTGTGGGATGGGAGTTTCTGCTCTCTGTGAGCTCCTCTATCTGAAGGAGGCATCTGATGTTCTGTTTTGTCCAAGATTTGGGTAATATTGATTGAGTTACTAATTTTTCAACAGTAAAGCAAAAACAGTTAATAGTTTGTTGTGATTATTCACATCATGTAACTTTGTTACTTTTTATTTAAATTTAGCTGAGCTAACATATATGTTGGTTGCAGTAGTAGAATTTCGTGATTCATCACTTACATATAACACCCAGTGCTCATCCCAATAAGTGCTCTCCTTAATTCCCATCACCCACTTAGTCCATTGCCCCCACCTTCCCTCCAGCATCCCACATTTTGTTCTCTGTATTTAAAAGTCTCTTATTGTTTGCCTCCCTCTATGTTTTTATCTTATTTTTCCTTCAATTTAATTCAATGGTTACTTCATATAATTTTGGTAATCACAAATCAAATTGTGAAAAAGAACTTGCAGTAGCAAAATGGAAATGTATTTTTATAGGTGTTTAGTTGACACATGCTACCAATAAAATGTACATAGTCAGGAACATAAGAGGTACATACTACCATTGGACATGGGTGTTAGATGGGATCATAGATATCTTCTGCCTTTTATAACTTCCTAGAAATTAAAACTGATAACTCAATATATAAAGACAAAGCATTCAGCTACCATAATTATAATACATTCATTCTCTCCAGCAATGTTCACTAAACGGTTTTATCGTATGGCAGTTTGAAAGTTTGATGATTTAAAATACACAATTTTCCAATCATGTAATTAAAGTTTAGTGAATAATACAGACAATAGACCAACAAACTCTTACTTGCAACCCAATATTATGTAGTGATTAATACTATAAAGAAAAATAAAATAGCATAAATGAATAAAGAGACAGATGGATAAGAGCACTAAAAATTGACACTCTGCAGAAGCAATATTCAGGTAGATCTGGCTAAAGATTTTTCAACTTGAATGAACAGCAGCTAAATGGTGAAACTGATTTAGTTTATCAGGACAATACTGATGACATCAGGATTTTGAAGCACAAGGTATTAGGGCATTTGTATAGGAAAAAACAGACCATGACAAGGACTTTTATTTTCTTCTATGGGAAACGAGAAGCCAAAGACAGTGACATGATTTTGGTATATTCTAGAAGTCATGCAAGATGATTTAAGGGATTGGAAATTTTCAAGAATCGCATATAGGAGATGTGGACATAAGAGCTAGAGTTCAGGATATAGTTTCATTAATACCCAACATATTTCTTTAGTGGGTATGGGCCCCTATTTAATTCGCTGGAATTATGTGAAACACCACTCTCTGTTTACATTATAGCTTGGAGAACATTTTTGAAGGAATCAAAACATTACCCAAAAGAGAATATGGCAGTATTTCTATGTGGTGGCATTAGAATTATTCAAAGGGTTAAGACTCTATTCACACTTAATATTGACACTTCATCTTGTAACACTTAAGTTCAATGATAAATGCCCATCCCTTGGTATGGACCGTGGTTGCCAGTGCAGGATGCCTAGCAATTATTCTAACCTGTTATGACCCTCAACAGTGTGTTAATAAAGAAACATCAGTGAAACTGTTCTATATCTTATTATTTGTTCATCTTCATCTCCCTCACCTGACTTTTGAACTTGTCCCTTTATCCTGAGAATTGTCCTGATTTTCAACAGAAAATTGTAAGACCTGGAAAAATCAGTAGAGTTGGTCACCCATGTGGGGATAATGTAGGACCTGATTATCATTCTCTCTCTATGACCTCATACAGCAACTATTGCATCATGCCTCTCAACATTTTATTTGCCTGATGAACCAAAGCTTACCTTAGGACTCAATTAATATAATAGTTAATATGCATAAAAGGTGGCCAGATCAATTAAAAAATCAGTCTTCAGCACATGTCTTCTGGAAATTAGGAGAAAATAGCTTTTGGGGTGTTTTCTTCCTTCCTTTCTTTAATTCTAGTTTAAATTAAGGGGAAGAAATACACCAAACAGTTCTCCCAGGAGCTATGTTTCCAATTACAAGCACTGAATAAATAGAACAGGCTGTTTTTGTATTCCATTGGACAGTCATTTTGTAAAGACACATATATGGATTTTGATTTTATGTTGCATAAATTAGAGTTCAGAATTTCAGAAAGATTCTTTTGTGATAGGTAAAACATTTTTTTGGTTTGTTTCCTAAATTGAAAACTGACATCTCATCAGGCAATGGAGGCCAATAGTTACTTTCAGAATCTTATAAATCTGGTACTTAAAACCTTTAGGACATAAGACATAGGCCTTATTTTCATTAATACCCAACAGATTTCTTTACTGGGTATGGGCCATATTTAATACACTAGAATTACATGAAACGTGATCCCTGTTTACATTATAGCTTGGAGAATAATGTTCCTGGGACTACAAACTGGATCTACCATGAATGTCTCTCTGAATCATCTTAAGAAGCACATTGCTGACATTTGTATAGTTAAAAGAAAAAAAAATTCTCAACTTATAGGACTTCTATTTGCAAATGTGAGTATCTCAGGTCCTAAATATACTTTGCTAAAGTTTCACATCAAGCACACTTTATTTTTTTAATTTTTTAAATGTTTTATTTATTTTTGATACAGAGATACAGAGAGAGAGAGAGACAGAGAGAGAGAGAGAGAGAGAGAGAGAGAGAGAAAAGGAAAGAAAGCGAGCATGAGAGGGGGAGGGGCAGAGAGAGAGACACAGAATCGGAAGTAGGCTCCAGGCTCTGAGCTGTCAGCACAGAGCCCAATGCTGGGCTCGAACCCACGAACGTGAGATCATGACCTGAGCCGAAGTCGGAGGCTTAACCAACTGAGCCACTCAGCCGCCCCCAAGCACACTTTAAAAGAGCCCAAGACCAAGAAGTAAATTGTTAGTCTGAGCCTCAGCTAACTCAATCCCGTCCTTATAGGATGGCTGTGAAGACAGAATTTATTGAGTTCTGTGTGTTTGGCACATAGTTAGTCCTCAATAGGTGCCAATCTCATTTGTTCATTTCATATGTTAAGCATTTGTTCATTTCATATGTTAAGCCTCGGGTCCAGAAAGATTAAGTTACTTAATTAAGGTCACACACCCCACTCCAGGGCCACACATCATATAATTATAATAGGTTTATATATTTTAATATTTTAAATTTACTCTTAGCTTTTCTAGTTTGTTACGGAACTGCTTATTTTCTATGAAGTAGAAAATATATCCATAAGAGAGAAAAACCACACCTCCAGAATATTTCCCTGGGTTTTAACTAACACAAATCAACTTAATTCCATAGTTTTACTATGACTCACCTCGTCTGAAGTTCATGAGTTTGTATTTTGGCAGAGGATATTTTATATTGACATCATTGCCTGCTAATAGTCCAGAGAATTATTTAAAATGTTTAAGCACCAAAGTTTGCTAACAGTCTTTCAGGCTAGATCCCCTGAAGATCATGTTATTGATCACTAGGCTCTGCATCGGATCAAAATTCTCTGACAATGAGGGTCTTTTTTTATCTGCAAAAATTTAGGAGAGGTAAATTTTCAAGGATACTTTGTACATCTGTTTCTCACTTCTATTGTTCATCTATGGTCCCATTTAGAGTCCTATTGCCCAGAACTTGTTGGAATCAGAAAACAACTTAACTCTCTCTAGTGAATTTATTTTCCATGTCATATATAATGATTAGTTAAAACATCTTCCTGTCCTACTATCTAGCCCAGTGAAAGCAGACTATGACATTTTACACCTAATTCTCTTAGGTTCTACTGTTGGAAGACAGAAGGATGAGTTACTACATTTAATATGCAAAACCTTACATCATCAAGACTTAGAGATTCCTCTTTCTCTTAATTGATCCCCAGTGTCCAAGTCCACAAGGGCCAAAATTCAGGCAATTAACTTCAATTTGCTTATTTGGAGATCCACTTAGTTCTGCATCTAGATGGAGTAAAACAGTCAACCAAATCAACACTGTTGCATTCCATTAATGCAGAATTAGACTAAAGATGGATGCACTTGATTATTCTAGAACAGATTTGAGAGCTAGTAGAGATGTCGGATAATGCTTTCTGAACTTTTGTGAGTTAGAGAACAAGGACTAAAGAGATGCAAGAAGTTTAAGTGCTCAGCTATATAATAGCAGAACTAGTATAGGGACAATTTCTTACCTACTGTCTAGTGAGTTTGCAGAGGAAACTATTGGTGATTGTGAATAAGTTAAATTATGCTGTGTCAAAATACTCTTCTTTTTGTAGCAGTATAAGACAGTTAACCCATGAAAACATTTATCTGGTCAGGTGTCTTGCTGAAGTGGCAAGTTGACTTTTTTTTTTTTTTTAAGAGAGAGAGAGACAGAGCATGAATGGGGGAGGGGCAGAGATAGAGGGAGACACAGACTCTGAAGCAGGCTCCAGGCTCTGAGTTGTCAGCACAGAGCCTGACACAGGGCTCTAACTAATGAACCATGAGATCATGACCCAAGCTGAAGTCGGATGCTTAACCGACTGAGCCATCCAGGGGCCCTGCAAGTTGACTTTTAGAGACATGCGATAAAATGAACATTTAGTCCCAAAAAGCAGTTTAATCTGGCAGGTACCACTGACTAGAAGGTGGACTGGGGAAAAGTACTTACAATTCAACATTGCTGCCAAGTCTTTAAAGTTGCTCTAATGGATATCCTAAGAAATATGTGGGATGAGGTATGCCAAATGCTCACAAGTACCTGCTGCAGGAAACAGACACAAAACATTTCAGCAGGTCTTATTTATTACCCAATCATTCCACAGATTTGTAACTCAGAGAAGTTTACAGTAAAAGTAATTTTTAACTCTTGCTTTGTTTAAAATGGGGCACTTATGGGGCGTGCCAGTGGCTCAGTCAGCTAAGCAGCTGACTTCAGCTCAGGCCATGATCTTGTTGCTCGTGAGTTCCAGCACCACATTGGACTCTGGGAGGACAAAACAGCGCGGAGCCTGGACCTGCTTCATATTCACTGTCTCCCTCTCTCTCTGCCCCTCCCCCACTCGTTCTCTGTCTCTATCAAAAGTAAATAAGCATTAAAAAAATAAAATATAATAAAATGGGGCACTTATCCTAGTAAAAAATGAAATAATATTATTTAACAAAATTTTACTAAATAAATATCAGTTATATATATATATATATATAATTGCAAATAATTTGAAATATAAAACTAGAAAAATTACACTGCTTTACATTTGATGAGAAAAAAGTTATAAATACATACAAATATTAAATATTTTGGTTGTTACTGTGAGACTTTATTTATAATATCTATGTTTCCCTGTCTTCTGTGGTGGCATTCCTTAATTTTCTATAACCAAAACATTTTTTTTAATTTTTAAAATTTTTAATTTTGTTTTTCATTTTTTTAAATTTATAGTTTCTTGTCAAGTTGGGTTCCATGTAACACCCAGTGCTCTTACCCACAAGTGTCCTCCACCATTACCATCACCCCCTTCCCCTTTCCCCCTCCCCCTTCCGCCCTCAATTTCTTTTCAGTATTCAAGAGTCTCTCGTGCTTTGTCTCCCTCCATCTCCCTAATTATTTTCCCTCCTTCCTCTCCCCATAGTCCTCTGTTAAGTTTCTCCTGTTAGACATATGAGTGAAAACATATGGTATCTGTCCTTCTCCGCCTGACTTACTTTGCTTAGCATGACACCCTTGATGTCCATCCACTTTGCTACGAATGACCATATTTCATTCTTTCTCATTGCCATGTAGTATTCCATTGTATAGATAAACCACATCTTCTTTTTTTTTTATTTTTTTATTTTTTTTATTTTTTATTTTTTATTTTTTTTTAAACTTTATAGTTTATTGTCAGGTTGGTTTCCATATAACACCCAGTGCTCTTCCCCACAAGTGACCTCCACCAAGACCATCACCCCCCTTTACCTTTTCCCCTTCCCCTTCCCCCCTCAGTTTCTTTTCAGGATTCAAGAGTCTCTCGTGTTTTGTCTCCCTCCCTCTCCCTAACTCTTTTTCCTCCTTCCC
>JAQQST010000608.1:3756-23350 GCA_028646485.1 Cryptoprocta ferox
TGACGTGTTTCTTTGATTTTGCTTTTTAAAATGCCTCACGCACATTGGCAGAGTCAATTTTAACCAGATTAAGCCCCAGGGTTAAAATTTGCCACTCTGTTCCAGATGTTCTGAAATGTTATGCTGGGTAAAATTGGGCTTAGGAACCTAGGCATATGGTGTAGAAGTCTATAGCTCAAACAAGCTTGGCCACTGTGTGGAATTGTGGGTGTTTATTTCAGTTCTGTCTCGTAAGCAGATAAAAAATACAAGCTTCCTTAATAAAGCCAGCCTCAGGTGGCTCCATGTTGTCTGGTACAGTCTGGAAGTTAGAAAATGAGGAGAGAAGGTAGAAACTGAATTGAAGATATGTGAAACTTAGTGGCAAGGAAGAGCGAAGAGTTGAAAACACAGAACAGGGAGCCTGGGCATTGTTGCTCTAGCCTTAGAGTTGAATGCTATTCAGTCTCCCATCTAGAGTATGAATCAAGAGAGCACAGAAGCAAAGATGAATTCACTCATATCCTCTGGGTTTTTAGTCTTGAGGAGTCCTGCAAATATTCTTTCCTCTTGCTTTTCTTAACTTTTGCTTAATCTGGAGGGTTTTAAGTGCTCTAGTTATGCAATCTGAATGTAAAATACCGAAGAAAACAGAGACATTAGTGAGTGGCTATATCAAAGCCTGGGCTTTGTGACATTAGCAGACTTGAATTTGAATTCTGGCTTTGCCACTAGCTGACTGTGTGACTGTGGGGTTTGCTTTCCCAACTAATAAAGGGAAGAATGACATCACTGTGAGAATTAGTTGAAATTAGAATCTATTTGTGAAAATGCTGAGCACTTTGACCCCTGTATACTCAGTAAATATTAGCTTAAAAATGCAACCTTTATTTTTCTAAAGTTCAGTACTATTCTTGTTCTCTTCAAAAAATTAATTCCTGGTGAAAAATTCCTTGCTTTTATTTGTCCATAAAATTCATCAAAAAATCTCCTTCATTTTCAGAGCATTATATGTATTAGCAAATTTATTTAAGAGTTAGGAGAAATATTAATATCCCACTTTTTAACTAGATTTTTAATCAGAATTGAATTTGTAGGTTATTACAACTTTTGAATTAAAAGCCAAATTTAAAAATGTTTCATGTTTTATTTATTTTTGAGAAAGACAGAGACAGAGACTTGGTGCGAATGGGGGAGGGACAGAGAGAGAGAGAGAGAGAGAGAGAGAGAGAGAGACATTATCTGAAAGTAGACTCCAGGCTCTGAGCTGTCAGCACAGAAACTCAACATGGGGCTTGAACCCAAGAACCATGAGATCATGACCTGAGCCGAAGTTGGATGCTTAACTAACCAAGCTACCCAGGCACCCCTAAATTCAGACACTTTTAAATGTCATTGTTTTCTCATGACAATGAGAAATAATGGCAAACATTTATTCAGGGCAGTACCTAAAACAAAACAAGTAGAATCCTGAAAGCTTACTTCCTTTCAAAATATGGCATGAATCTTAGTAGGTACAGATCATTCTCCAAGCTTCTTAGTTACAGCATAGACAGTCTTATGCATGTGGAGTCTGGGGAAATCACAGGTGTTTTCTGCAACCCATGTTCTTCATCTATAAGAAGCATGATGGGGATTAATTGGATATTTATACAAGTCTTTAAATATACAAAATTCTGAAAGGGGTAAGTGTTTCTTTGCTTATTAATTAGTCACAAAATGTAGAGATTTTCCAGGCAAAGTATTTAAACTATTGGAATATTATTGCTCAATTTCAGTAGATAATTAAATATGCCATTTCTTTCTTATAGAATTTCTTCATAAGAATCATAGCTCTTTTAATTAGAGGATTGAGAAGTTAAAATCAAATTTCCATTGATCCTTAATGATCACATAGCAGAGGTGTTTCTTCATGAAAGTTATTGCAAATGAGAAATGGAGAATCCCTGAGTCTATGTGCATTAGCATCCCCTTTATCTTATCAAAAGAACTTTGAGTATCTGAAAGAACTGGCCATCCTTTTCCTCACTTCTAACCCTATTTCCAACACTACTTCCTTTGGACACCTTATTAGTTTTTATTTAATACAAAACTTTTAGCAAGTTTAGTTGTCTTCCCAGTTCATACAGAAGCTCCTGGAACCAGCCCAGTGAAAACAGGAGAAATGTTGTTTGATGGTATTAAAGAAGGTGAGGACAGAAATATTACAGAATTAATACACTAGGTGATGGTTTTGCTGCCATGTTCAATGGCCCAAGGAAGTGGGGACATTAGTGAAATTCTTTAGTGGTGTATCCATCAACAGTAATTGAGAATAAAACATGTGTAGAAGCTGTAGCATGTGAAAAGTTTAGTTTGAGACTCTGAACCATTTTGAATATGGGATACTATAAACTATGCTGGAAATGAGCTCTGTATTTCATTATATGAGTGCAGAAATAGCAAAATATTTTTTATTTTAGAGCATTTCTAAGGATCAATATTACTCATGCATAGTTCCTCTCTGGCTATGTCCCTAAGTAGCCAAGCAGAAATCTGAGTAAGAGAGAAAGTGTGTGTGTGTGTGTGTGTGTGTGTGTGTGTGTGTTGCACACATTCATGTGGTGAAAGATGTTTTTTGAGGTAGCAGTGGCGGGTTTTTTGGGTCAGACTGGTTTGGCCTTAAATCTCAGATCCAACATTCACGTAGTTGGGAGACCTTGGGCAAATAACTGAAATAGTTTCTTGTGTAAGATGGAGGTAAGAAGAAAACAGATTATATATATATATATATATATATTAGTTGTTAGGAACCCTTGCATTTATGTTAAAATGATTAACCAAATGTCTATTAAGCACAGAGTAAAAACTTTATTGTTATTTATTATTATTATTATTACTACTACATGCTGTTAGCACAATAGTTCTAGCAATAGCCTTAAAAACAGTGCTCAGTTTATATTTGAGCAGAATATAACAAAATCCACTTTCCTTCTGCCCACCCATCTTCCCCATACCAATATCTGATTAAACCAGTGATCCTTAACTTTATTCCAGGCCTAGGAACTAATGGGATAGAGCACACTTTTTAGTAATAGGACTCACCAAGTAGTACTATGGGGAGAGGTACTGAAGGGCAGGTAGCAGGAGGTAGGGTGAGTTACAGAGACCCTTGAAGTATGTAGAAACCTCTTAGAGTTTCTGAGACCCATTCAAGTTATTTTGAAAATCTTTAAGGACAGTACTCTTGGAAGAGTTCATCAAGAAGACGTGACCACCAGTTGACCCATGAGCTAGCAATTGGAAGCTCTTCACCCTCTCCCTTGTCCTTGGAAGGTACATTCCACCCACTGTTCCCATAGCTGGAACTGTTTCAAAGATGTAGTTTTGAGAGAATAAGATGTTTTTGCGACCATCTGGACTGAATACTTGACTGAACCTCATTAAAGCCTCTTTATTAGCTTTCAAGAGTTTGGTGAACAGGCACAGAGCTCTACCCATCTTGGGACTGCCCAAGACAAGCCTTGTAAGAAATTCCCTTTGTTTATTAAAACTTCCAGGCCAAGGAGGTGGCCTGCCTCCTTCTTCAGTGTTTTCTTGCCTTACTCATCTTACTTTCAAAGTATTTTGAAAATTCTTTTAAAAGTGGTTGGACAGTTTTCATTTCTGGCATCTCCCTCTCACTGTTTTATGTTCTTATTTAGTGTGCAAAAGAGAACCATTCTATTGACTGAACACAATTCTAGATTCAAGATCCTTTTCTGGGAATAATTCCATAGGCCTTATAGTTGTGGAATCATATAGATAGATTGCCTGTTAAGAATCCTGCAGAGTGGGGCACCTGGATGGCTCAGTCAGTTTAGCATCTGACTTCGGCTCAGGTCATGATCTCATGGTCTGTGAGTTTGAGCCCCGTGTTGGGCTCTGTGCTGATACCTCAGAGCCTGGAGCCTGCTTCAGATTCTCTGTCTCTCTGTCTCTCTGTCTCTCCCCCACTTGTGCTCTGTCTCTATCTCTCTGTCCCTCTCTCAAAAATAACTAAACATTAAAAAAAAAAAGAATCCTGCAGAGCACAGGTGCAGAGGGATAACCTTGGAGCTAGATATTCTCTTCACAGCCAACTTTCATCTCTTACTGGATTAGATCCTTGAGCAAATTATTTAATCTCTCTGCACCTCAGTTTACTCACCTTAAACCAAGATACAAATAATTAGATGTTACCTCACAGGATTTTGTAAATATTAAATGAGATAAAAGATATAAAAAGAGCTTATAATAGTAGAATGGTTTCAGGCTCATAGTAACTGGTCAGCAATATAAATTATTATTATTGTTATTATGTTGCTGTGTGGTAAGCGTATGCTCAAGTGCCATATTAATAACCAGTTAATAAAGACACTGTATACATTTAAGTGGGATCCTTAAAATTCTTATATCAGTATGCTTATGGATAGAGGAGAAACCGGAATGAAACCATTAATTGTGTAGTTATCGTTAGTGGAGAAAGCAGTAACTTCAGCTAATAGTAATACCTAACAGTTCTTTAGGGCTTTATAGATTACAAAATTTTATGTATTACACTTGGAAATTTGCAGAGAGCTTCACAATTGCTGTCATTTAGACTTGGCAACAATCAAGCAACTCCGGTTATTCTTTTCATTTTAAAAAAAGTGAGATTAAAAGCAGTTAAATCATCTAATCCTAGGCAAACACTAGTATTAGTTAGCTAATAAAACACACAAGAAGAACCATAAACCGCATAATGTGCTGCTGCTTCCTTCTTGGCTTTATTCTCTTGCCCGCTCTTTTACTCCATCCCTTCCCTCCTCTTCCCCCCTATCCCACTCCTCCTCCTCTTTTTCCCTCCCTCCTTACCTCCTTCCTTCCTTCTTTTCTTTCCATCATTTTTTTAAAAAAAATATTTCTTTTCTTACCGCCTTCCAAAATATGGATTAAACCTGACCATGCGCCATTCACTATGCAAGATGCTGGTATCAAGTCATGAAATGCAGACATGATCACTCCCTCTTTGGAAATAACATTATGGTTTCAGAGCCATAAGCAAGTAAACAAGGAAACAAATCTGAAAACCCAGTGACTATAGATTTTGATAATATAAAGAAGCCAATGAGGAGAGTGATAAGAAGGAAATGAGTTGAGAGTGGGGTACTTTAGGCAGGATCGTCAGGATACACTTCTGAGGAAGTATATCCTCAGGATGGCAGGATGGTCAAGATATTCTTCTGAGGAAGTGGCAGATCTGAGAGATGAAGGAAGAGGAGAGATTGTCAAGTGAAAGCCGGGTGAGGTGTGTTGGTATGTTATAGGCAGATAGGTGTAAGTTGTTTCAGACCCTGATGTCTTTCAGGATGAAGTACCTGAATTGAAACTGAGGTGACACCCTCCAGGGAGCAGAGACACATTTTTTTTCAGGGTTGTGCTCATCAGTCTTACCCTGGATGTCTGTAATTAGTATACAGTATGGTTCTAGAAGAGCTACCAGAAAATGTCTATTCTGGAGGCCCCGTCAGCTATGACAAGTGGTGCTTATCATGTATTAATTCACCCCCAAAAGGATCTCCAGTGTCTTTTTCATATAACTGTTATATTCAAGGAACACTTCAAATTTTTCTTAATGTTTGTTACAAGGAGATTATTATTATTATTATTATTATTATTATTATTATTTGCTCTTTTGATCTCTAGAGTTCTTTGTTGGATCACCAATGAGATTCCAACTCAGCATTGTCAATACTGAAGTCTAGCGTTTTCATTCTGGCCTGGTATAGCAAATACAAATCTTCTGAAAAATAATACTGATTGAGACAGGATTAAAAAGAAATCTTATCCCTCAAAGGATGTAGTGAAAATAGAGGAGCACATGGCTTTCTGTCAAAAAAAAAATCTTTTTGGATTTATTCTCCCCCCAAGAGTACAGTAAGCAGGTCTGTTTAGTATATGTCTACCAGGATACTAGTAAGATGCTAAATGAAAACACCTTTAAAATATCTATATCTGTCAATAAATCCTCAGGCTTATAAATCCAGTGGATATGGATATGACATACTGTTATTATGTGACTTGCACTGAGTATTTATTTTGCACTACGTAAGCCAAGCCCTTTAGCATCAGGTACAGAATGCTGAAAGATGCCAATATATTACATTTAAGGTTTCCTGCAGCATCGTTGGCATTTCCCATGAGACATCATCATGTACGTAGCTCTGAATGCAGAGTGATGTAATAAAACAGGATAAAATATGGCTGCAGAATACAGTGATGGCACTACGGCAGGCCTCTTTAGCTTTTTTCATATTGAAAATTCAGCAGGACTATTAAAGTGTAATGGCACAGAACATCTTGTTAAAAAAAAAGCCACAACCCTGTATGATATTCTTGTTTATGGATGATATTTATTGCTTTTGTATTCTTATTGTGTGCTTTTGAAGTCAATTGAAATGCAAGGGCTAATGAAACCTCCACCATAACACATTTATTTTTCCCTACCCCAAATGAGTCTACAAGATGTAAATGACTTGCATATATCAACTGCTCAGGTTTTATTGTTTTGGGTTAATTTATTCACTGTAATATTCTTAATGAAAGTAATGACTCTTACACTAGTTTGTATATTCATTCACATACTACAGTTTTATTAAATCATGCTGGGAAAGTTCACAATGAAGGCCCTAAAAATAAAGTTCCATGCTTAGTCAAATATATAAATGTAATCCACTTACCAAATATCAGCACTATATATTTTTCTGTTTCTTTCTAATTTCAGTTCATCAAAATTGTAATTTTAGAGTCACGTAGAACCTAGTAATATATTCCTACTACAGAATTTTTAAAAAAGAATTATCAACTTCTCTTTAACATCCAAAGTTCATTGTGTGTTTAATTGATTGTGATCACTTTAAATTTTTATCCTCAGTGTTTACATTTATGTGAGCATTTGAACTTTAGGCAAAAGCAAATATTTTTGTAGAATTATTTAAATTCCAGACTGGGTGAAAACAGAAGCTTTTCAATAAGCAACTAATTTTTTTTTGATTTTTTAATGTTTTTATTTATTTTTGAGGGAGAAAGCGTGAGCAGGAGAGGGTCAGAGAGAGAGGGAGACACAGAATCTGAAGACAGCTCCAGGCTCTGAGCTGGCTGTCAGCACAGACCCCAACGTGGGGCTCGAACCCACCAACCGTGAGATCATGACCTGAGCTGAAGTTGGACGCTTAACTGACTGAGCCATCAGGCGCCCCAATATGCAACTAATTTTAAACTATTAAATTTAATAGTTGAATTTAATAAATTTAAACAATTTAGACTGCCTTCTTGACCCTTGAGGTCTACCACTATAACTGAAAAATAACAACAATCAGTAAATGGGATTATTGTGTGATATGGTTTGATGAAGTGTTCCAGATTATTTTTCTTTATATACGTTCCTTTTCATATACCTGACACCTGGTACTGGTATGACACCTAAGGAGGCTCCCAAAATTTTGCTGATAGTTAATTTCTTGCTGCCATCAATCTCAGTCTGTTTAAAAACTGATCCTGTTATTCACACTTTCTTCCCTAATTATTTATTATAAATTACTTCTCTTGCAGAAACTTAGTCTTAACATTTTAGACCAAGTATAGGAACAAATTCTGTCAGTTATATCCTCAAAAGCTGTTTCTAAATATGTTCCCTCTTCTCCATCACCACTCCATGCTTCAGTTTTGTGCTTTCATGTTCACTATTGCAAACAGTCTTCAAATTGGTTTTGCCAATATCTTCTACCACCAATCAATCCCTCTATTTATCTTTTCTGAACTATAACTCTGATCCTGTAACTTCACTGCTCCAAAATTGTAGTCTCCTTCTAATCCAAATTCCCTAACCTAGCATGTAAATCTTAAAATCTAATGCCAGCCTCCCTTTTTAGAACCTCCCCATCACTTCTCCTCATTTATCTTATGCTATAACCAGTCTTGAAGCCTCAACATCCTCACAATTCTTTACCTGTGATCATTCTCCCAATTTAAACTGCCTTCTTGACCCTTGAGGTCTACCACTATAGCTGAGGCTCTATTCAGCTTTCTCTGATCAAACAATTGGAAAGTGTTTGTTTCTCACAACACCCACCTCTCCCCCCAGCAATGATTTGCCCAAATTTTCCCTTTAGATCTATTGAGGTGTTAACAACAAACTGCAAATCATTTCTGTACTTTAAAATATTTGTGTGTTGTACATTAAAGTCCTTTGAAAGTCAATTTCCTGTTTGTTTCTTCTTCATATTCTTTCATGATACCAAGCACAAAGCCATGCATGTTCATTGCTCAACAAACATTTGTAGAATTAAATTGAATCAACCATAAAATACTTCACATTTTTAAAAACTTTAATTCTCTATCTAATGCCTGCCAAATAACCTCTAGCTCCTTTAATCTCTATTCAAAGCCTTATTTTCTAACTTACAAGTTATTTTAATTGCTCTTTCCTGAAGCAGAAGAATAAAGGAAGTGGAGAGATGAAGGAGGGAAATGCAAGATGTAGGTGCTATGAAGGCACCCAGTAAAGTTAAATCTTGCATGTGATCTGAAGAAAGAAAAAATCTGAGAGCTGCCAGGTCTCCGAAGGCTGGTGCATGCTTCCTGCAGTAAAGAGTGGTTTTATCCATTATATGAAAAGCATTTATCACATGGTCAGTCTTTCCATTTTAAAGAAAATATGTTTTCTGAGTTAACAAAGACACTTTCTTCCTGGTACTGATTTTCCATCCATGTGGCAGCAATTTTAAGTTCATCGCTGAGTGACAGCTAATGTTGCATCAGTGTGAACTAGTGAATGATAGCTTCCAAAGAAACAGCCAAGAAACCCTTCAAGGTATCAAAAAGCTTTTGGTGAATAAACTGTTTTTGATTTAGAACCCTGTAAGAAAAAGGCTTTTTAAAGATGCCATGAGTTTCACTGTCCTTTTCCCTCTCTATCCCCCAATTGAGCCTGGGGTATTTATAGCACAGTAGTGGTTACATTCTTTGTGCTCAGGGCAGAAGATTTTCATTTCTTTATAAAATTAATCATTCATGTGGTAGATAAGATTTTTTTTAAGTCAGCCTTTGCATTTTGATCTTCAACTTAGTTTGACACCAGTGCTTTTTGTTTTTGTTTTTGTTTTTGTTTTCTAGATGACAGCGCTGAGAATTGATGGAAACTATTTTTTTTTCAAACTCAGTGCACCCAAGAGTATCTGGTATGACTGCCAGTTACAGAAATGGAGGTAGAAAGTGATCTTTAAGTATTAGATTATGCCTCTCATTTTAATGTCCCGATGTGTTTCATTAACCATGCGATCAGAAAAATCTTTTCTTATATTAAATGAGATTTTCTTTAGGATAACAACATGAAATTATTTTTACTGAGATTCTGTCAAGTTAAAATCAGGTTTTTCCTAATAATGCTGACCATTTCTTTAATGTTTGTATACATAGACCCTGTGGTAAGTATATAGCCACATAACAATCCATATTGTTATGTATCCTCCTAACAAATATGTATTGGTATTTTGATTTTACAGATGAAAAGATTTAGGTTAAGCAAGTTGACCAAAGTTATATGGACAGAACCTGGATTTGTTTTAATGTCTATTTAACTTCAAAACTCTTGCTTTTAAGCACTCCATTCTGCTGGCTCCTGACAATGAGTTTTCAAGTATTCAAGCCACGATGATATAAACAACTTTCTCTTCTCATTGTTATAGTTTTCCCCATGGGAAAACTGTTGGCCACTATTTGTTTATGGGACATGTGAAAACCTTCTCCAAATAGTAATACCAACAGCTAACTATCTGTGGAGTTCTTACTTAATGATGTTGACAGTTAATTGGAACTATAACATATATTATACACATATAGGTTTCACCACCATAAGGCATTAGTCTGTTTTTTCGTCCCCCCATGACTCCTTTCCAATTTTAAATACAAGCTTCTTAGGGTTGGCTTTCATTTTCAAGGCTTTCTTTTGCTTACATTTCCATTTTGGGAGCAGACTAAAATTGTTCATTTTTAACGATGTGCTCTGTGATGTGAGAACTGAAAGCTAGATGGAGATTTTGCATGATAGCAAGACTGTTGTTTCAAAATGCTTGTATTTGGTATTATCACATTTTATTTTTCTTGGTTACTTAGTCTTAATATCTTGTTCCTACTGCTATCTACTTACTTAGAAGAGGGGTTTTTTTTTTTTCAGCTTCCTATTCTTTTATTTTTAGGGGCATATCTCTGTAGCTTTGGAGACATTAAATCACGTTACAGAGTATATAAAGCCATTGCATTTTTTAAAATCAGCATTTATGTGTTATGTACTGTGGCCCATTAGTGACTAGTAATACTTGGTCTTATCCTGCATTCTGGAATGATAGACAGAAATTTACATGATTATTATATGAATGAATGAATTAAGGGATGTCAGAGAAAGAAGAAAATAATTCTGCCCAAAGGATTGCTAGAGAATTCCTTAGAATAGGTGGCATGCTGTTTCTTTTATGTTTTAGCTTTTCCATGAAAACATGTTAGGTTTATAATTAACTTATTCTATTTTTAGAATAGAGATGGTAGTCTTTTGAGAAGTAGAAGGGAGGTATCAAGGTAGAAAGTATATATTCCTTACATTTTAAATACAAAGTATTTAAAATACAAATTCAAATACAAATAAATTTTATAGTGAAAAATAAAACAATGTAAGCTTTGCTACTAACTTCTCTGACATCATGATAATCAGAGAAAGAAAAGAACAGAGAATTTAATGACGGAGGGAGGGAAGGGGAGAAGAGGGTGGCAGGGAGGAAGAAAGCCACAGTAAATAATATTGGATAGCCTTCTTAACTACAACTGAAAGCTGGAGTAGCTAAAGGAAGTGTGGGAATATCTATAGTTTCACACAATTTTACAAAGTTTCCTCCTTTACTTTTTTCTTTATTTAAAAAAAATTAGTGTTTATTTATTTTTGAGATTTTTGAGAGTGCGTGCATGCACGCTTAAAAATGGGGAAAGGGCAGAGAGGGAGACACAAAGTCTGAAGCTGGCTCCAGGCTCCAAGCTGTCAGCACAGAGCCAGATGCAGGGCTCAAACCCAAGAACTGTGGAATCATGACCTAAACCAAAGTCAGATGCTTAACAGACTGAGCCAGCCCTCCTCCTCTACATTTAGTTGGTGTCTATATATACAATTCAAATTTATATTTGCTGGCTTTTCCTAGTTGATAATTCTCTCAAGTATGTGCACCTGATCCTTTCTTCAATAAGGCAGAGAGATTTGGGGAATTCTCCTTCCAAGTAGTTCTTGGTCATTTAACTCTTAATGTACTCCATTCCAGAGAACAATCCAATCCCTATTCCAGACGATATTAGCTTGCTCTCAGGTGTCTAACAATTTTCTAAGAACCAATTTTGTCATGTCATAGTACTATGTTGTGCAAATGATAGTTAGCTTATAAATGACAAGTAGTAACATTATAGTGTTTTCAATGCTATTCAGATTGTGAACAGCCAGAAACATCACAGAGCTAGTCTGCTATTGAAATAGTAAAATAAATATTTTTATTGAAATGCATTAAGTGGTTGGGGAGTCATACATTGAAATAAAATAGAATAGAAGCATTTACTCAGAGATAAATTTGACAAGGGAATCTCAGAGCTCCTTCCTACATAATCATAATACGGAGAAGGAGAGATCTTGTGATAGAATTTACAGCAATTGTTTAACATTGAATGACTATAATAAACAAAGTATGGAGGCTGGATACTTTATCAATTATTGAAGGATATTTGATGCTGCTTGGGTTGTCTGGATATAAGCCATCCTCTTCAATTATAAATGTGACCCAACCAAATTCCAGAGACCCAAAACAGTGAGAAATATTTCCCTTTTCCTATCCTGATCCAGTGAGTAAATACACAAAGATAATGCACACATTTGTTTCATGTTTGGGGTGGGGGTTGAGAACATGGTTGTAGTTGCCACTATTTTCAATTATAGATATGGTAAGGAAACAGGAAATAAAGAAAAAAATGGCCAAAGAATAAAATGAATCATAGACATAATTGTGGATTTCCTTTCAATGGAGAATGAGGTTTGTCTCTGAAACAGGAAGGTAAGTTCAAATCTTTATCATCTTTTTGAACAGGAAACAATAAATGATACGTGCTTATCATTCAAACAATGCAGAGTTATCAATAGCATAATACTAATGCTATTACCATCTTCTGCATTATTGGTGTTTTGAGTCAGAATTTTTAAAAATACAAGCTTTTTGTCCATTTATTTTCCCATAAGTGGATAGTGAAAAGAAATCCAGGTAGGTGCCAGATAGTCATGACCACTATTAAGATAATTTCTAGTTATGCTAAAAGTGAAAATACAGCACTTATCTTGAAACTTTTATGGAAAGTTTTAAACAAAATGCAAAGCTTCAAATATCAAAATTCTATTATTTAGACATTGGCATTATTACCTCATGGAGATATTGGTTCATAAAATCCTAATAAATGGAGTTTCAGACATATTTTTTTTGAGAATACCAAGGTTTTAACTGCCTTTAAACCTCCCAATAAAAATATTATATTTTTATTTTATTCAGTCAGCATTTTGTGGACTAAATAATTAGTCATAAATTCCTAATGAGCTTAAGACCTTGTAAAACTTTCCTTAAGTGATCTTTACAAAACTATTCATCTTAATAAATCAAATATTAGCGCACATATCCACGTGAGGAGCGTCATGGAACATTTGATCTTTACTACATCTTTAGGGCTAATGATTGAATTCACAAAGAAAGGTAAGACACTTTGAGCATGTCAACTTGTCCTTTTAAAATAATATGCTTTTGTTTCTTTCCATGCTAGTGCTAAACTGCTTTTAGCTTCACCGCAAACCTTCATGCAGTTTATTCATTAACTACACTGATTGTTAAACATTTCCTCAAAACTTAAGTGCTTTTCAAGTTTTTATACTGTTCCTTTACTCTTTGCATGTTTCTCTGTTTATGAAACTGTCAACCTTGGTGTTAGATATGGACTCTTACTGGTCCACTATTAATTCTATCATAGTTGCCATAACAATTTGGTTGAGGTAAGCACATGATTTAAAACGATCTACCTAAAAGGAATCCTGGTTCTTTTGTTCGTAAAGTTGAAAAAAGGACAAGCTTCTCCCCTCTGTTGTATACAACTAAAGGGATAATAAACTTTAGACTGTTGCAGATAGCTCACCTGTGGTAAGTTCTACAGTAGAAAGCATTCCATAGTAAGTAGAAGGCATTTCTACAGTAAATTTGGGGCTGTTTTTGGTTACATGCAACCAGATTTAAATTGTTTAAGGAGATGTGTTATCTTCCCTCTCTCTCTTTTTTTCATCTCCATGATTTATTTATTTTGTACCTTTCTATCCCCTTCACCTATCTTGCTCTTCCCCTCACAACACCCTACCACAATCACCATTTTGTTCTCTATATTCATGAATTTGTTTCTGTTTGTTTGTTTGTTTGTTTGTTTTGGGTTTTAGATCTCACATATAAATGAAATCATATGGTATTTATCTTCCTCTGACTTACTTCACTCAACATAATACCCACTAGGTCTAACAATGTTGTCCCATTCTTTTTTATGGCTGAGTAACATTCCATTATGGACACATCCCACATCTCTTTCATCCATTCATTTATAACTAGACACAGTTTGCTTTCATATCTTGGCTATTGTAAATAATGCTGCTATAAACATAGGGTTGCATATATCTTTTTTTAAATGTTCATTTATTTTCAGAGAGAGAGGAAGGGAGGGAGGGAGGGAGGAGGGAGAGAGAATGAGTGGGGGAGGGGCAGAGGGAGTGAGAGAGAGAGAGAGAGAGAGAGAATTTCAAGCAGGCCTCACAGTCAGCATGGAACCAACCCAACACAGGCTCAATCTCATAACTGTGAGATCGTGACCTGAGCCAAAATCAAGAGTCAGACACTTAAATGACTGAGCCACCCAGGTGCCCGTAGGGTTGCATATATCTTTTTGAATTAGTTTTTCCATTTTAGGGGGTAAATACTCAGTAGTGGAATTACTGGATCATATGGTATTTCTGTTTTTTAATTTTTTGAGAAAATTCCACTCTGCTTTTCACAGTGGTTGCGTCAATTTACATTACCAAAAACTCAGTGCATGAGGGTTCCTTTTTTTTCTACATCCTTGCCAATTTATTTCTTGACTGCTCTTTAGAGCTTCGCATGACTATTCTACAAATACCCATTACTTTAAAAACATAATTTTCTTAATTCAACACATATTTACAGAGTTCAGGAGAGAGGTCTCGGCTGGAGATAAAAATGGAATATGTGATAAGTGACAGATTGAAACAGGATGACATCACCAAGGAGGTGAGTGCAGGTAGAAAAGAAGACCAAAGCTTGATCCTTGTGCTCCACTATCGCAGATGAAATAGATGAGGAGGATCCTGCCAAGTACACTGATAAGGAGGAGCAGTGAGGTAGAAGGAAAGCTAAGAGAGTAGAGTGCCCTGTAAGAAAGCCAAGCAAGATTACAGAAGTGAGTGATTGTGTCAAATGCAGTAGATAGAGGAAATAGAATGAAAACTAAGAAATCAAAATTAGATTTAATGATGTGAAGGGGACTGGTGACATTGACAGAAACAAGTTTGGTGGAATTATGGAGGCAAAAACTGATTAAAGTAGGTTTTAAACAGAGGGGATGGAGGTGATAGTAAAGAGACCAAATATATGTGGGATGATGTTTAACCATTTCATTGCTTACCTGCCACCTATATAAACAAAACATCATCTAGTGTCAGGTCAAGCCAGCAATACTAAGGAATTTCATGAATTTTCAAAGTTAAAATATTTAATATACACCATTAAAATATGTAATAAATTTTAAAATATTAAAATATTTAATAAAATAATGAATATGATTTGGGGCTTCATAAAGAAAGATCCTTTATTTTGAGTGAGTGAGTGTCAGAGCAAGTGTAATTGACTGGGAGGTGTGTAAAGGGAAGTTCAGGTGTGGGCCATATTCATAAACATTATATGATGATCTAGGTGTAGATGGTTTGATTATCTATCTATCTATCTATCTCTATGTCTATCTATATCTATCATCTGTCCATCTAGCATCACAGTTCAGAAAAAAATATATTGTAGTGAATGGCTTAATATAAAACACCTAGTATTCTTTGGTTATTTCATTTTTAACCTTAATGCCAGATTTCATGGAAATTCAGAGTCTTTGTACTGACCTTCTCTCCATAGCAAAATGGTAGAGACTATTCAAATAGACATACTAATTACATGTCCAAATATCATTTCTATAGCAACTTCACATTTTCTAACATTTTTCACACATTTTCTTTGGATAATTAGTGAATTAGCCAAAACCATTTTGTAACTAATGCTTTTTAACATTGGTCTAAATTCACATATTCCATCTCCTGTGTCTACTGTTCTGACCCAGAGGCCAATTCATGAACATTTACCATCATGGAAATGTACTAGTCAAGACAAAATATATGTTATTCTCTCCTTGGTATTTACCCAAATGAACTGAAAACATGTCCACACAAAAACCTGCACCTAAAGTTTTAAAGCAGGTTTATTTATAATTGCCAAATGGATACAATAAAAAAGTTCTTCAGTAGTTACATAGATAAATAACTGTGGTGTATCCAAATAATGCATTGTTACTCAGTGCTAAAAAAGAAAGAATCTATCACACCTTGAAAAGATGTGGGGAAAATACAATGTGTATTATTGTGTGAAAGAAGCAATGTAGAAAGGCTGCACATTTATGATGACAACAGTATGGCACTCTGGAAAAGACAAAAATATGGAGTAAGCAAAAACAACAGGGTTGCCAGGGGTTCCAGAGAGAGAGAGAGAGAGAGAGAGAGAGAGAGAGATGGATACATGGATGAAGCACAGAAGATTTTTAGGGCAGTGAAACTATTCTGTATGATACAACAATGGGGGATAGATGTCATTGGATATTTATCAAACACTGAAAGAGTACAATACCAAGAGTGAGCCCTAATGTGAATTATGGACTGTGCATAATAATAGTGTGTCAGGGCACCTGGGTGGCTCAGTCAGTTAAGTGTCGGACTCTTGATTTCAGCTCAGGTCATGATCCCACAGTTCATGAGTATGAGCCCTGCATCAGGCCCTGCACTGACAATGTGAAGTCTGCTTGGGATTCTCTCTCTCCCTCTCTCTCTCTGCTCCTCCCCTTCTCTCTCTCTCTCTCAAAAAACAAAAACAAGAAACTAAAAAAAAATAGAAATTAAATTAAATAACAGTGTGTCAGTGTAGGTTCATCGACTCTAATAAATATACTACTGTGGAGTGGAATGTTGATAGTGGGAGGGGTTGTGTATACGTGTATGGGGGTAGCAGGGGATATATGGGAATTCTGTAGTTCCTGCTAAATTTTGCTGTGAACCAAAAAGCTGCTCTAAGAAATGAAATTTATTAATTAAAAAATAAGCAACTACATATGTGTATATATATATATATATATATATATATATACACACACATACATATATACCTATGTATATTAAATTTTCAGTGTTTGACCATAACCAATTCCATCTCTAATGGGTTGTATTGAATTTCATTTGGAAGATTAAGAAAATCAATTAGTGTTCTCAAAATAGTTTCAAATGGTTAATTTTTAAGACATATAATTGCATAAGGCACAATCTTACTTTATTAGTTTTAATTGTGCAAGGGACCAAATTTCTCAAATATTTGGAACACAGAATTTTCAGTGCTTGGTTTGTGTGCTACCAACCCTTACCCCAACCCTGCTGCTTGATTAAGAAAGGCTCTCCATTTTTAGTGAGTGAATGAGTGAGAATCAGAGTTAAGTATAATTGACTGGGAGGTGTGTAAAGGGAAATTCAGGTGTGGGCTATATTCATAAACATTATATGATGATGTAGATGTCAGTGCTTGATTCCGTGTCTTCGTAGGAGATACCTCATGTAACAGTTTGAACTGAGTGGTATGAAAGAAAAGAGATTACACGTTGGTATTTGGGGAAATAAACAGAGATGTGAGATAATGGAAACAAATTTAGGTATCAGTGTGTCTAAAACTTCCCCAAAACCTCCTAAGCTATAAACATACTTAACTGTATATGATCTTAGCAATTGCTCAGAACAAGCCTACAGAGAGAAGATTGTAGATTTCTACTGTTACTAATTTCCTTCCTGTTCTTTAGGAAAACATGAAATAATTAGAATAAAAAAAATCAACACAGCAAGGATTCCCAAGAATCATCCTTTCATTCCCCCTCCCAGGCTTCTCAAATCACTGAGAAATATTTAAGAACTTTGTTATCCTGTTGAAAATGACTAGTCATGTCATTTTAGCACAATAGCAATAAACACTAGTTATGTAGCCTTCCTGGGATTAACAAGATCAGGATTTAAGAAAAAAATCTGACTCCAAAGGCCTCGGTGTTTTCCTGATTAAATGGGAAAAAAAGGCTTTAAAATGAAGCCAAATGAAGGCATTGAAAATTGAAAATAAACAATTACTAACATTGTATTTTTGCTTTCCCTTATCATTTTATTTTCAGTTAATAAAGAGCATAATCTATTTGTACCTGCTTTTGCCTTAGGAGTTAGAGGACAATAATGGAAATATTTTACTATCTATTTTCAAATTATAAGCTGTTGTTTCCAAAGAAAGTCAAAACTCATGTATATTATCACATTATTGTTCTCAGGGGACTGCAGTCACCATAGTGATTGTAATTACATGGCTTCATTAACTTTATACATTCTACCTGTTATGGGGGGGTTCACATTAAGAAAATTTGCATATGCAGGAAATGAATGTCGTTTGCAGGGAACTAATGTCATTAAACATTTAGGCAGTCCCTATCAGGCTAAGGGGTTTCCACTGGGATATGCTTTTTAGCATGCCCTTTATAGTCATTGTGGGCATAGGAATCTATTTCTAAACCCTAAAAGTAAAACCTCTTTTAGAGGAAATATTTAAAAAAACAACAGCTATTTTAACAAATCTCATATGTGACTGGAATTTCAGACTGCTGACATCAAGATTATTAGCATCTTGGATTCTACTATGGAGAATATAGTTCTGAAAAAAGCCAAAACTTTGAATATTTTGGGGCCATTGCAGTTTCAGTGAGTTAGTGAGTGAGTGTGTGTGTGTGTGTGTGTGTGTGTATGCATGTATGTGCAACTTGAGAGATTAAATGACATGTATTTTTAAATACCTGTTGTTGTATGTTGATACTTTTCTATTTTTATTGACTAATTTAATCTATTAACCATTAAAATTTTAAAAATTCTAATATAATTTCAGGTGAGGAAAAATTGATAAACAAATAATAGACCAAAAAAGAGGAAAAAAACAGAAAGGAAGTGAACTTGTTAAATAATAAATTGAGATTTATGACTCCTACAACAAATGTATTTCAGACATTTTGGAGGGTAAGGTAATAAAAAAGGGCTTCATATATGTTTTTGTCTGGAGTAGATGTCTTAACCTTGTAACATCAAAGTTCTAGTTGTCTAGAAAGGAAATCTACAAGGTGGGAGCAGGTAAGGACTGGACACTAATGCTTTCATACTGTTTGCCCTAGAACTCTTCCAAGGATGCTCAGAAATTCTTGACTGTCTAATTTCTGTTTGCCATACTGGGATCAATATCAACAATTAAGAGCAATATAACTCCAGCAAAAGAACACCAGTAAAGCACTCACTGAGTGCATAGGGGAATGGAATGATATTTGGCATATGACAGGGCAGTAGTAACCCCTAAGGAGCTTTCTTCTAAATAAGATTCAAAACAACTCATGATTTCTTTGGCTCTTAAAATTCATAGTAGTTCACAATAATATTTATTGTGAACTATATTTGTGAACATATTATTGTGAACTATTATTGTGAACAATAATAATAATTCTGGCACAAAATTACATTCTAGGGAATTACATTACACATGTAAATTATGGTGGATTCTTTTCGATCTGCACCTTTTTGGGTTAATTAATTCTTCAAGAGAGGTGATATATGTCACTATTGAATGAAAAAATCATTTTATACAGGCAAGTCACATAGATCTCTTCAATTAGAGTTCAAAGCAACAAAGTTAACAATGACACAGTTCAGAGGTGGCTGAGAAACATAAATCTATTTTCATCAAATTATTTCCATATCTTCTAAGATTTTCTCTACGTGATTAAGAAGTTTACAAAATTCATGTTAAATATTTTAGAAGAATGAATATATTAAGTAAATGAATTAAAATATAACTTCCTTTTCCTTTTATCCAAACAGGTTTGATCTCCTTTTTAATGGTAAACTTTCCTAGGGTAAAGGCAATCACATTTTGCATTAAAATTACAACCTTATTTGTTGGTACATTACAATAGCATGTAAGTTAATTTATGTTTGCTTCCAAATAAAAAGGACCCCAGATGAACTGGTCTCCCATTTAATGGGTTTTGTACCTGCTATTTTGGATACTGCAAACACTGCTTGTTTACATTTATTGAGGAAAAAAGATATAAAATCTTTTCTAATTTTTTTTTCAAAATAGTACTGAAATCTATG